>BQNB010120457.1:0-20630 GCA_026074375.1 Tanacetum coccineum | reverse complement strand
TAAGGACTGCATCTTTTCATTCATAGTTCTAAGACATTTATCAGATCCAAGATGTGATAATTCATCTTATTTAGTTAGCAGGTTTATTATGACCCTCTAACTTATATTCCTCAACATTGATATTAAATTATCACTCCAATGATGAGGCATCCTTACGAATTTATGAATGAGAGTTACATTATACTTTGGTTCGATATTTTCATGCTTAACCTTAGTATGACATCAACAAGTGAATTCAGAAGGTTATGTATTTTGTTCTTGAATATCTTCAAGATTTTTATATGCTCCCATTTACTTTTGTAAGAAGAGATACTTCTCTAAACACTAAGTATTTAAGCAACAATAAATTGTTCTTAATTGGGACAACAAAATACATTTTACAGTTCTCATCTCTAGCTTGTTAATAATATGCTTCATAAGATATTAACAAAATTTTAAACTTTAATCAAGACTTAATGGGACTCATCCCTAATCTATAAATATATAATGTCTTGAATACCTTATAGGTTGGAACTATATTGAGTGTATCCTTGACACACATAAATTTCTAACCTTGATCGAGTTTGGAGGTAGAGCCATTATGAATATAGTTTGTTTCAACACATTAGACATACCATAATAATGTGGTATTCTATGAGCATTAGAATTGTGAGACTCCATCAGAATTCCTTAGATAACTTAATTCTCTTTGGATCAAATACTTGTCAATTAGGTCAACCCAAATTGAATACAAAGTATTTTAAAACTAAGTGCATGCTATAACGTATCTTTGAATAGTACAATAACTCTATGTTCACGTGTTTCAAGAAAACAGAACATGTCAATTATACGTTATGAGTCTTTGAATAATTCAAGGACCTTATGTTAACTTTATGTTCATGTGTTTCAAGAAAATAGAACATGTCAAGTTATACGTTACAAGTCTCCGAATAATTCAAGGACATCATGTTAATGTGTTAACAAGAAGACACAACAATTTTACTACTTACTTTATGTTAGCAGTCATTGATTAATTCAAGGACTTTATAATTACATCTTAACAAGTAAACATAATTATACTAACTAAAGTAATCATGAACGCAAACTCTTGAGTTCAATGTTAATTTCATACTTCATAAGCATGATTATATAACTAACCATAATTATTTTGACTAAATAAGTTGAAGTATCTTTATATTATATCTTGACTTTTAAATACAATAGGGCAACAAACATCTTGTGTTCGTCAAGAGAAACCAATATCAAATGTTGTATGTTGTTCTTGCACACTACTTAAGATTTCTCCCAGTGTGTATGGTACAACATTATTTACTGTAGACAAACAATACGACAAGCGCTCGATTGTATAAACAGTATGATTGTGTCATAGATTTGAACCATACCTTTTAATAAGGAATTGTGGATTATTATTCTATAGATAACGTTTCAGAAAGCAACATCAGAAAGGCAATGTGTTATCTAATAAAATAAAATGCAATTTTCTTTAAAACTACGGTAGTTCATATTCGAAAAGTAATGAATTATTTCAAAGCAAGCTAGAAATAATATGGGCAACTAACAAGGAATAAATCTTGTAGCTCTCACTGAATTTGACAACATTACTTGAATGTCTTTTCAGTAATGAAACGCAAACCTCCCACCAGATTTGTCAACATTTTAAGTGTTACATCACCAGTAGAAGCAAATAGTGATTTATTTACTTTCCTACACTTTTAGAATGCCTACAAGTAGCAATGTACTTAGGTATTGAATAAAGTATATGAAGTTTTACTTATGTAGATGAGGGACTAGCCATTCAAGCTTTCATTAAATTGAACATTTAGCATGCAATTCCTCCTTAATCAGTCTGCCTAGCCACAAGAGTGTTTGGCACTATAAGGAATGAACTGAGTCAAAGCAAAAAAAATACATAGAAGACATTCTAGTAATTTTCTTTACTCACTGCGGTTTATTGAGAATTCCTCTTATTCACATTTAAAACTAATACATCGTCTTGACAAGTGCAAGGTGTTATTATTTTGGTAGCTATAGACAAAATGTTCTCTAGTTACATAAATTATTTTATCTTTTATTTATTTCATAACCAAAAAAGAGTAATGAAAGATTGTAAGTGAGTTTAAATATAATGAGAAAATTTCAATTGTAATCCTATCTTAGTTTTGTTAACCAAGGAGAAGAGATAGGAGTAAGTCTCACTCTTCTTACCAGGAAAAGAGACTATGTTTGTCTTTTTAAGAAAACAAACTTTCGTTTACGAATTATGTTGCAATAACACAATTAATCAGAACATAGAAAGTTCAATTTTAGTATTTTCGATAATTAAATTCTTAAAAGAATTAACTACCCAATTAATTACTAATAAGACTAAGATCCAACTTTGTACCTCCCACTTATTACCGGAGGTCAGGCCAGCGTGTAAATAAGTAGGGCAAGAGGTAAGCGACGTTCGTTTAAAATGCATTAAATTCAAACATCTAGATTTATGAGACACATGACTTTAGTAACTCATATAGTAATGTCATGTACATGTTTTGTCTCATCTTATGCCTCGGGTCCAAGGTCTAACCAAGCATACTTGATTTAAGTCAACCAAAAAAGAACTCGTAAAAATTGACATAGATCTGACCTATGAAAATTTTTACCATGGTTGAAAAGGCCCTAAGGTCTGACCAAAGAGGTCAAACCAAGTGCACGTGTTCTTAGTTTGGTTGGCATAGACTTAAAATTTCACATAGGGGTATACATATAAGTTTATAAAAACATGTGTCAAAACGTGTACAAAGAAGCATGCAAAACATCTTTGTAACACAAGTTAAGAAAAACATTTTGTTAACTTAGTTTTTAGATGTGCTAATATCCGGGAAAACATTAAAAATTGCCAAACCCTATATTGTACTCTTGAATGTGTCCAAAGACACAAGTTCTTCCAATAATTACCTCATATGCCGAAGCATGTAGTGGCGCGGGAAAAGATTAAAGGTCAATTAAACCCTAGAAAACCATTAAAGCCATGGTCAAAAAGGCCATGGTCAGTAGTGATTCATCATCGATAAGAGCATAAAAACTTTAAATTTTCAAGAAAACAAGTTTCATAGTTTAACGTCCGTATTTATTTATCCAAAACAAGTTTTACAAATAACACATAACATGTCACTATGAGTTAATAATTATGTGTGTAATTTAACAAACAAATTTAATCCAAGATTCGAGTAAGTTCGTCGTGGGAAGTCATGTTTCTAAGCGCAACATTATAGATAACCACATCCGTAGGACACATAAACTCGCAAGAATCTTTTGGTTTAAATAAAACAAGTTTCACTTTAAGTATTAGCCCGTTTAGAGTTTCAAAAAGTCTTTTGCATATATTAACAGTCTCATGGAATATCACATATAAGCAAATAAACAGACAGAAAGAGGGGATGAGGTGAAGACAGACTCTATTAAGAAAGCAGTAAATCACATAATGCCCCGAGTTCTTATAAGAGTCTTCCCCAAACGGAGAACCAAAAGACACTCACTAAGTTTTCTGCTAAAGTACCTAGATCGCCATATCCATCATATAACATGATTGCGTGAGTCTTAAGGCCGAAAAAAAAGAATAGAAAACTGAAAAACTTAATTAACTTTTAATTTTAAATCTATTCTTTTTCCATCTATATTAGCTAGTAATAATCTCAAGATTCTAGATTTTTATTTATTCTTTGTGACAAGAATTGCATATTATTGCCATATTTTTTGTTCAAAACAATAAATAAAAGTTTTCTCATGCGGATCTAGCGTGTTTGTAACCCATAACACCAAACGAGGTTGACTCGTGATGCCACTGTTGGAATTTTATAAACTAATAAACCATTTACTACGAGTACGCAGCGGATGGATCTAGTTTGATATTAAGAACTAACACACAAATAAAGTAAGTAATACTAACCTTTATGTTTAATGACAAAAGTCAATAAACGAGAATCTTGATCTTGAATCTTAGTGATTAAGTTACCACATCTACGGTTGCTCACACAGCATGTCAAACAAGTACACTACCATGCTAGTCGTTACTTCATGAATAAACGACCAAACACCACGTGTTATTTTTTAATTACCAAAACCGATTCAATAACCCTAAGTGGGTGCGTTTGAATCTGCTATAAAAGAAGAAAAGAGAATCGATTGAATGCAAGTTTAATGTATACATGCATATGTAAATAATATATGCATGTATCCAATATTATTTTGTTTTCTGTTAGGTCCAATCACAGGGAAGAAAGAAAACAAGATAAGGTGATGTGTTGAATTGTTTGTGAATGGGAAGAGTACCGAACCAATCCAAGGTTTCGATAAGGGATTTTCTTAAGTGGGACGATTCATTAGGCTAGAGAATAATGAGCATTAAGGGGTGTTTATATACCCACTTAACTTGTTCTCCAAGTCCTATCAAAACACTCCAACACTTTCCAAATTCGACACTTAGACCCCCTTCTAGATCATTTTTAAAACAGCCACTATAGGGAGGAGGACGGGAGTTTTGTTTTCTGACTTTTTTGTCCCTTTCTTTATATTTAACATTTAATTAGTTAGTTTATAATGTTTAACAGTTAAACCAACAAACGTTAAATTATTTCGTGAACCATATTAAACCTTTAATAATAAATGTAACATGTATATATATTAAATGTTTAATAAACGTACTCTTCATGTCTTAACGTGTGTATCCCCAATAGGCTCACGTATTTCTGGTTGTATAACATGCGTATCCGACTCCCACATCTCAACAACACACACTACACACACTACACACACTCAAGCACACATAATCAACCCATACACACCAAAAATATATTTAAAAAGCAAAAAGAAAAAAAAAGGAAATGGACGTTGCCCACCACGTTGATGGGTTAACTTGGGAATCAACGCCGGCAAAAACGCAGCCAACCGGTGTCATAACGCCGGCAACGCGGCTGCCATGTCACCATAACGCCGGTCCGTGCGTTATAACACCCAACACTCTTAGTGTTTGTGTTCGCGTTGTTGGTGGTCACGTGTGTGTTTCGTCTGGCGCCCAAAGATAAACCTCAAGCCACAGTACTTGTTAATCACATGATACTTGTAAGAATCAATAAATCGTTAGTGTCATATATCTACATTATAAGTAATGATGAAAATGTAAATAGCAACATTAATGACAGCGAAAGTTTTCCGCTAAAACGACGTGAATGTAAATAGTAATCATGAACTACTTTTGGTGGCATGCATGACAGCAAGCATCGTCTATAATCAGGTCTCGTAGTTTGCTAACAAAAAATAAAACGCGAAAACGGTTCGAAATGCAGGTCTGTGTGAGGTTTAAAAATACTATAAATGATATATGAGGTGGATGCTTATTAACGTCAAGATCATAACATGGATTTTAGTTTTATGATGCGTATTTTATTTTAAATTAATTATTAAGTTTTATATTTATAAAAGGCCAAAATACATATTAGTACTTTGAAGTTGGTAAAATGAATAATCTAGTATCCTGAACGTTTAAGGGTGTAGAATGATACCTTGAACTTGATAAAATAGAATTTTTACTACCCTATATTAATAAACTCAACAATTAATTATTTTTTTCTTTCTAAAAATCATTTTAATAGAGTATTTTGTAATAAATAATTTATAGTAAAACTTTTAGCTAAACAAATATATTTTTTTCCTAAAATTTAATTATTTTTTATCTTTTAAAAATTAATATAATAATTTAGTTGATTATTTAGGATAAAAAGAATGTATATGTAGCATTGATTTCTAAAATATTCTTAACGCGCTGCTTTTAATATATCTTCGTATAATATAATTAAATGTTTATTTCGAATAATTTTATTATCAACTTATAACTAACTATATAGGAATTTTGTAATTTTCAATTTTAAATATGCATATAATGAACTAAATTGTCAAATTGTTACTGTTTCAAAATTATTTGAAACGAACACTTCAGTATATAATACGAAAATTTATGTATGGAACAATACTTTATAGAAAGTGAATTACCGCACTACTTTTGATACATAGATATTTGTATTATATACTTAAGTGTTCATTTCAAATAATTTCAAGACAATAACAATTTGACTATTTATTTCTTCATATGCATATATAAATTTATAAAATTAAAAATTACAAAAACTCCTATATAGTTAGATATAAGTTGACTCTAAAAATTATATTTGAACAAACATTAATAATAAAAAGAAAAATTATAAAAACGATAGCGGCGATAGGAATATTATAAAAATCAATGCTACATATACATTCTTTTTATTCTAAATAAATAATTAAAATACTATATTAATATTTAAAAAGATAAAAAAAATAATTAAATTTTTGAAAAAAAATATATTTGCCTAGCTAAAAGTTTTACTATAAAATATTATACTAAAATGATTTTTAAAAAGAAAAAATAATTAATTGTTGAATTTATTAGTATAGGGTAGTAGAATTTCCATTTTGTCAAGTTCAGGGTATCATTCTACATCCTTAAAAGTCCAGGGTACTAGATGATTCACTTTGCCAAGTTCGGGGTACTAATATGTCTTTTGGCCTTTATTAAACTCGTCTATTTATGGTCTACAACGTATTAACGGGCAGAGAACCCGGTCGTGTATAGTGTAGGATTGGAAAATCTGAGCTCGTTTCCAAGAGCTAATGGACGGTCTAAAATCTGAGTTTTATTTGTCACGATTTTGAAAGTTGTCTTAATAACTGGTTAAAGTAACTAAAATGAAAGCCAAGATGAATTGGTTGAGATTCAATTAAGGGGATGAAGGCGTGTTAACCTAGTTACTCCTTAACTAACACAATAAGTCATTTCTCTAGTTGATGTGTCACGCTGTGTGCAAGTTTTAATTTTATAACACGGTTACCGGGCTTCTTGGCAACACATACGAGCAAGTGTGCTTGTCCGTTAGTAGCAAGAGGTTTGAATGGTAAGTCATGATCGTTCACGGGGATTTTCACGTATTTGATGATGTTTTAAAGAATTCTTGAGCAATAAACCTACTAGCAAGAAAATAACAATTATGATGAAGATTCAAATGATTAAAACTACACTTGATTAGACTAGTTTGAATAATTCGATTTGCATGATTGTGATAAATATTTTAACATGTTGATTATGATAATTAGATTGTGATCTAATCTATTCTTTTTAAGACTTATGATCCTCGTCAAGATCAAAAAATGATAAAAACAAGCTTTAAGTTCAATCAATCAATGCAAGACCAATTCAATTTTAATAAGTTTGATTCGCGGTTCTTTTAACAAACATGTTAACACCCACAATTATGCTTCTTGTTAGATCAAATTACTTAAGAAATGGTCAATACAAAAGGTAGCCGATCATAGACAAAAAGGCTGCCATCGATTACTAAAAATAACCCTTTTGACCTATAAAACTTTTCGCAACAAATCTAATTTGATAAACCAATGTCACTATGAAACATAAACATAGATGGATCTTAGAACTAGCTTGAAATTGAATCAAAACATGCTATCACAATCAAAAGCAAATCTTCATTTTACAAACATCATCCAATCAAGTGCACAAAGGCACTAGCCACTTATAGCAAACAAAGTCATAAACTCTGAAAATTTAGAACTAGAAAACATAATTAAAAGGTCTTAAAAAGTTGTAATAAGATTAAAAATGATAAGGCTTTGATGCCTTAAGGATTGATGATGATTCTTTGATAATCTTGACCTCCAAATGATGCCTTCTTGTTCCTTCTAGCTCTTGCGATTTTCCAAGGGTTTTATGACAAGGATTTGGCTTTGAGAGAGAGTGGAGAGAATTGAAAGTAATTGGTAGAGAGATTTATAGAAGTGTGTGTAAAAACAATGGCTAAAGGGTCCTTTTTATACTAGTGACAAGCCCTTGGGGTAGTAAATTATGTGCTTGGTGGGGTGTGAGGTTTATGCTATAAGGTTGACTTATAGAGCACTAGCCAACCCTATAACTCATGACATAAGGAGCTCTAAGTTTAAAAACATATAATGGAAGAAATTATTTATGTACCACAAATTCTACTGACTTTTAATGACAAATCAATGTTTGTGCTAGGGCTGTAAATGAAACGGACAAAAACAGACAAGGCTTTGTTCATGTCCTTTCGTTCAACGGACAAATGAATGGATGCGACTACTTAAACGGATGATTTCTCTTGTTTATGTTCGTTCATTAAAAACCTTTTTTCCGTGTTCATTTATGTTGGTAGACGGTAATCGACCAAACATAAACAAATGTACAAAAACTAGCAGAAAATGTTCAAAATATACTTAAACTTATTGTGTGTTATCGTTCATTTAAGTGAGTGAATGTATATAATAATAAGTTACGCTATTTAGATATAAACATATAAGTAAACATTAATGAACACATAATTGAACTTTCACGAAATCATACCAATATGTATATACTATAAGCAAACATTAATAAACGAACTTTTTACCGGACAATTCATGAGATGTTTATTGAATGTTTGGTTCGTTTACAAACCCTGATTTGTTTATTAATAACAAGTAGTTAAGAATATTTTGGCCAGGAAAACCTAAACCACTCCAAATCACAAAACCTCAAATGGATTTGGTACGACTTTTCAACGATGGTCCCAAATACGTAATTTTGTGATACATTTCTAAAAAACATTCCAAATACATAACTTTTGGCACGGTTTTCACAAAGCGTCCCAAATACATGTGAATTTGGCACTGTTTTTTAAACCGTCTCAAATACATATGTATTTGGAACAACTTTTTGACGTTGGTTCCAAATACGTAAGTTTTTGGCACAATTAAAAAAGTTGTGACAAATACTTGTATTTGGCACACATTTATGGTCGTTCCTAAAAGGTTCGTCCCAAAAGCTCTTTTTTCTTGTAGTGATTTGGATTATCCGATATTTCAAATGGTAAGATTGATGTTTATAGTTTTTTAAAGTTTAATTTACTACTCTTGTTATCCACTATTTAGATCTTTTGATATTTGTTTATAAATTTTTTTAGCTCACGTTGTTACCCAATCCACCACATTATATCAAACACTAGGGTCTTCATACTTAAACAAAAACCATCCGTCCACATCTATTAAACAGATTGGCCAAGGTATACTTTTTGTTAACTATGTATTTGTTTGCCGTGCGTTTTGTCATTTTTTTGGTGAAAAAATTATATCATTACCAATACGTTGCCAAATAATGTACATATCATTATAAAGTTAATTAATCTAGTTGTTGGAAGTGGTGGTAATTTAGTCATTAAGAAACAATTCCAACCAAGTGTGGAACCTTTTTACTTTGCTACACCAAATCAGAGTGAGGTGAGATCAATGAAGAACATAATCAACTCAAAGAACAAAAGAGGAGATCTTGGCCATTGATCTCATTTCAATCTAATGGTAGGTAACCCTCCTTCCAATCATATATAAACTCAAAATATCTCTTCTATCCTTCATTTAGTACATCACGTTCTCTCTCTTAAAAAACACACACATCTCTCACCTACCAAAACCCACTCGCCGGAATCACAACAACCAAAAACCTCGTCGGAAAAACATAACAACCATCGCCGCTTCATTCTAGCACCTTAAATCACCGGAATAACGACAACAATCGTCAGAAACCCAACAACCTCGCCGGGACCACCATAAACTTCGCTGGAACCACCATAAACTTCGTCAGAAAAACGTTGATGTACCTGAAAATCACACAATCACTGTTAAAATGGATGAAAATTAGTTAAATGATGTTATTAAAGTCGTTAAACAAATCAATCTAAACAAACATGTAGTTGAATCTGATAATGAGCTTGAATAAGATACTTGAAGATCCAGATGTTGTTACAGGTAAAATTACATGTGATTTTTTAGGTTTTGATTTTTGTTTCTTATATTTTAAGTTTTGATTCTGCCTGGAAGTGTTTTTTTATGAATAAATTCAAATCACATCTGATTCTAGTGTTGTATTGTTCTGTGATGAAACAAATCACAATCACGCATGATTCTAGTGTGTTGTAATGGCTTGTTATAAGAAAATTAGAATAGATTGAAACAAACAAGATTTTGTTTTAATTTAAGGAGTGAATCACATGTGATTTTGGTGAATCACATGTGATTCTGGTGATCACATGTGATTCTGGTTAATCACATTTGATTATAGTGTTCTCTTTTGGTTGTTATAGATTGAAACAAATTAGCATAGGTTAAATCACATGTGATTTAGCTGTTATATTATCATGAATCTCATGTGATTATGTTTTTTGATATACATGTTGTATGAAAACACCAAGAGCAACTTTATATGAGCATAATGAAACACCTGGTGTATCAATATATTGGGAGCCTCATATAGAAGGAATTCTTATACCAGTTGAGGGGACGTAATTTGATACATTTGATGAAGCTATTGATATGTATATAAAATACATTGAAATGAGAGGGTTTGAAGTTAAAAATTCGGGGTAAGGAAAAACAAAATCAAGAGTTCTAAAATACAAGTACATCATGTGTAACAAAGAGGGAACTCCAAAAGGTTTTAGTGTCGACACTATAGATCCTCAACATAGTGACAAACAACAAAAGAAATACAATGAATCACATGTGATTCCCTCTCAATCACATGTGATTCATGGTTATATATACATCACATTCTGATTTTATAATCCACTAATATATCATATAGGTACAACATGGTGTTTGTTCCATTTACTGGCGCCGATAATCACATAAAGTGGATACTGTAACGAGAAGACTAACGAGTATACCAAAACAACTTGTCCAAAGAATCCAAAGGCAAAGAGAAAGAAGAAGGCGACACCAATTATTGATGTTTGAATAGTTTTTAGTTTATGAATTCTTTTTACTTGATGTTTCAATACTTTTTAGATTGATTTTTGAATACTTTTAAGTTTATGAATTCTTTATTTTAATATATTGATAACAATAATATTTGATAGTGTGTGATTTTCTTAATAAAATATGTTTGTTAGTTACTTGATCAAATGTTGTGTATGAAAATGACTTGTAATTCATCAAAATCACATGTAATTCATCTAGAATCCCATGTGATTCTTCTGCAATCACATGTGATTCCTCTAAAAATCACATTTTAACTTATGTTTGTTAGTTTAACATCTTAAAAAGATAGATTTCAAAGACTGATAAACTCATAACTACTGCCCGTTACATAAGCTAATGTTTTACCATCGACAAACTGAGCTACCATAAATTGTCCTAACATATACCGAAACTGCAGTACCATTCACAAAACACAAAATAAAACAAATCACATCAACATCAACATCTGACACAACATCCGACGAATTTAACACCCGTCTTATCAGCTACATTATCAGAAACAACATCAACACCATGCTTATCAGCCACAACCGGCGCATTTAACTTCGGAAGCTCAGTCCGACGCGTCTTCTTCTTACTAACAACATTCGACAACTTTATATTTGAAACAACCTGCTCCAAAACAACATCTGACACAACATCCTTCACAACATTCTTCACAACATCCGACTCCTTATCTTTAACAACATCATCCAACACCCTATCCTTCACAACATCCAAAACAACTTATTTGCAACAACCTGCTCCAAAACAACATCTGGCAAAAAATCCTTCGCAACATCGTTCACAACATCTGACTCCTTATCTTTATTAAATAAATTATTTTTCACCTTGTCTTTAACAACAAACGACTCCTTATCCTTCACAACATCAGACTCCTTATCTTTAACGGGAACAACATGACCAATGATAGGATTGAACTCAAACACCGGCTTTGGGTTAAAAACTTGACGGCCAGCTTTAGAAGCTCTATCGGTAACCATATCACTTGTAATCCACTTCCTAGGAGAACCTCTATCGGTAACCTTAGAACCTCTACCAGAAACCTTAGAACCTCTATCGGCAACCTTAGAACCTCTACCAGTACCCATAGCTTTAGGAGCACCTAAAATAAAAACAAAAAAAATCAGTACACATTTACTTTATGGATGGCTGCTTATATTTAAAATAACACTAACAAAATCAAATAAAACAAATCACATGTAATTCATGAATCACATGTGATTCATCATAATAAGTAAAAAAAAAAACATAAAAGCACCATCTAGTGTCATTTCATCAAACACATGGTGTGTATCAAACAATCATAACAACAACAAAGATAAGCACAACTACAACAACCTACCAAAATAAGCAACAATAAGCATCAAAAAGCTAAAAACCAAAAAACCTAAATAAGCAACATCTACTGCTTATAATCCAAATAAGCAACAAATAACAAACAAAATAAGCAACATCTATAAATAATATCTCAAATAAACAACAAAACCTAAAAAACCTAAATAAGCAGTAATGTTATGAGTAATAAGCTATGATTTGCACCGGAAATAAATGAATTAAAAAATGAACGTATACCTGAATCAACAAGGTTGATTTTGATCGGAAAAAGGACAAAAAAGACGATTGCCGTAACGGATCATCTTTAGATAGGCTTATTCCATCTCGTAGATCCATTTTATATCGTCGATTATGATAAATTTGATTAAAAAGAGGTTAGGGTTTGATTAGGGGTTGGTTTGGAGTGTGTGTGTGTGTTTCTAAAGAGTGATATTGAGAAATGAAAGAGACACACACCGACCCTGTGTTAGTGTGTTAGTGGGAGTGTCAAATTACGAAAATGGCCCTTTGTATTATATCTCAGCCGTACGATTGAATTAGAAATCAACGACCCAGATCGAGCACTTTTTACTTTTTCTAGAGCATGTTCCTTGTGGAACTTTCGTCTTCAAGTGAAACTCCTATCCAACAATCTAGAATTGCGTTAAGTGATATTAAAAACTATAAGTAGGAAAAACAATTTTGTTTCATCATATTTTTTGTTACTAATCATAAAATTCCCAATTTCAAATCATTTATGTATTTTGCATATAATCGTTTCAGCTCATGTTGGTACCCAATCATCCACATTATATCAAAAACTAGGATCTTCACACATAAATAACTACCATCCGTCCAAATCTATGAAACATATTGGCCAAGGTATACTTTTTGTTTATAATAGATTTATTTGTTTGCCATGCGTTTTATATATTTTTTGGTGAAAAGTTTATATCATTACTTATACGTAACCATATAATGGATATATTCATACAATACACGTTCACAGTATTCCTGTTGTACTATCTCCTACCAAACCAAGTACATGTCCAGAAAAGGCTAAACATAAATCAAGATCAAGAAATGTTAGTTCATCTTCCGTTCACCGTATTCAATTTGTTTCTGCTCTGGTTGTGAACCATGATGGGTTTAATTTTATACACTTTTGGGGGTCATTTAACCCTTAAAATCATGCAAATATGGTCGTTTATTGCACTTAATCCTTTCTTTTTGTGTTTTAGATATTTGGGAAGCACTTGGATGGAATACACGTGACTTGGGCTCGATTTGGAGAAGAAACAAGGCAAAATACACTTTTTCACCTTCGTTACCACCTTTCTGACTCCTTCGCCAAAAGTGCCCAGTAAGTGTTAAATTGGACGTGTTTTGTGACGACTCAGTAAATCCCGACAGTCTTCCTGATGGCGTTAAGACATCAAGGTGACGGCGTCACAACCATTTGTGACAGCGTCAAAGTAGGGCGGTGGAGAAAACCCTAATCCGGAGCCGACGAGCTGAAGGCGTCACATGCATAACCTGATGCCGTGAGAGTGAATTTTTTATATATACAATTGCATTATTTTCATAATTCGTGTGTGGAAACTTGGAGAGTCTTAGAGCTAAAACTGTAAATGATTTTTAGGGCTTTTTATGCCCTTAGTTACTCATATACTCGCATGTTTTATTGAAGTTAAGTAATTCATTCATTAACCATTCAATAGACAGTGTTTCAATTGTTTGATTATTTGTTTTTCTTCTCTTCTTGTTAGCATTTTAGGCTAAATCTTATTGTGTTCGCATATGATTGTATGAAACCTAGTTATAAATTGCTTAGCTAGACGTCTATTGAAATGCGACAAATTAGATGAAGCCTCACTTTTGGTAGATGATTAGATAAGTATTTAATGCGCGTGATTTAACTATTAGGTAGGAGAAGCGTTTTCAGGAGCCCTTACTTAGGTGATCACAAAGATGCGTTTCTAACTAACTCGCTATCGAATTAGGGAATACTTCACATTACACTAGCAAGGGTGTGACAATGCAATAGATTAGATATAGCAACTAGGGAGTAGTACATGATTAAGTAGGCATGTTTGTTTAACTATACAAGTTCTCCACCAATTTTACATTTCTGTATAATTAGGAGTAGTTTAATTTAGTTAAAAACCCCTTCTCTCAAATATTAGATTTACTTGCTTATAAAAGCACAAAAACAATCTTTCCTCAATCCTTAGACCTTAGTAATGTACTATTTGATTCTACCTTACTATTCCCCTAAAAAATGATCACCCCCCCCCCCCGAGTCTTGCATATACTACACTATGATAGTGCCTAGGAGGGTTGTAAAACTTAGGTGTTGCAACCCGTCGCATCAAATTTTTGGCGCCGCTGGCCGGGAATAGTCTAGTTTTCGGATTATATCTAGCTTAGGTCTACTCACTACATTCCTATCAAGTGAGATTTTTATTTTCTTATAAGTAGCTTTCTTGTAGTCTATCTTTTCTTTGTGTGTTTGTTTGTAAAAAACCCCCCATTGACTATTTCACTCTTCATTATGGAGAACGTGAATCCATTATCACCACCCGAATCACCAACTTCACCTATTAGTAGGAGGGTTCGAGAGCTCAACAAGCTTCTTGAATCTTTAAAAATAGTTGTCCTACCCCTTATTAGTGAACCTTCTTGCTAAGAAGGAGAGTTAGGTTTAGAGAGATTGTTTAAGGAAATTAAGGATAAGGAAGTTGTAGAGGAATTAGATGACGAACTAGAGGAAGAGGAAAAAGATGATTTAGATTATTTCAACAAGTTTCCCATAAAAGATGAGTTAGCTTACCATAAGTACCTATTGCATGATCCTTACCCATCTTTCTATATAATTACTCCCAATCATAGGAAGAGGCAATCCATTAAGTATGAGTATACCATGCAATATAGGTTATGTGCATGCATGATAAGCCTACATTGACCTAAACTCCCCCATGAACATCATGTCTAGTATACATTACAACTGGATCATGAAAAATCAACTAGCACCTAGAAGGGATCTCAAGAACCCTAGAAAGATAAGTAATTTTACAAGAAGAGTTAGAGGAATGCATATCTTTGTTGGGAACTTTACATACATTACAGATTTCTTAGTTGTTGAAGATGTTGGATCAGATATAGATAATAGCTTGTCACATGTTGTGCTAGCTAAGCCATTTGTTGAGGTATCCAACTTGAACTATGATATGTCAATAGGGGTAGTAAGGTTCACGGATGGAGTAGACAAAGTCGCCTAACAAATGCCCCTATAAGGTAGAACAATATTGATTAGTGTCAAATCTTAAGAAAGATTACATGCAATCTGTCTACTTTAGAAGTGATGATGATAAGAGAAGAGGAGTAGACTACGTAATGAAAAAGATGTTTGGCATCTATAAGGAATGATTAGAATTAGGACCCGAATACAAAGCCAACAAAGATGACATGGGTAGTAGTGTGATGGATGATGGATTCACTTAAGGAGTGTGACTTTGAGTCTAGCTGCAAGACTCGTAAATAAAGAAAATCGATTGTTGAGAGGCAACCCATCTTTTTAATTGTTAGGTCTCGATTTAGCTTGAATCACACGATTTAGGAAGGTTTAGAATAAAGAGAATTAAGAGAGGAAGACAAGTCTTTCACAATTTCTAAATTTTATAACAAAAGAGAAAAGGGAGGGAAAATGAGTTTGTTACAAGCCTTAACCACCTAATGATGATTAGGTGGCTATTTATAGGAGAGGGAGGTTGGCTTCCCTTCCTTTATTTTCCTAATTTTGCAATCTAGTCCCTAGTCTTTGGATAATATGCTATTTTTCACTTTTAGCATATTTCTCCTTATTACAAACTACTTTTTACTTTATAAAATAAAGACTAAACACTAATAATAAATAAAACCACTTAAAGTATCATAATTGACACTTTTATGATCCTAATAATCTCCCCCCTAAGGGTCAATTATTCTGGGCGTTCCCTTCTTGATCCTAGTGGTCTTCCGTTCACGTACATTTCCCAACGTCTCATCTGATCTCTAAGCTTCAACCGTTCATCAATCTCTTACTCAAATAGTTGCAGGTATTCAGCATCATCTTTACTGAGACTTGGAGTCACATATCCATGCTTCACATTGTTGTTGTAGCTCTTCAACCCTTCTAAGACTCTTTTTAATGTAGCATCACAGAACTTGTGAATTTCTTGATGTCTCGTCACTCTCTTTTCTTTCTTGTTGTTCTTGTATATAATGCCATACACGGTCTCAAAGACGATGGAGAACACCTTGTACTTCTTAATGCCTGGGAAAGTGATTATTGGTGCAGTAAGATTGACCTTTTGTTGATAGCTTTCCACACCTAGCTGAACATCATGTACTCTTTCCTAGATCACAGTACTCCTGATGAAGATTGACAATGACCACAACAAACCAGTCTCAGCATAGTCGTCTACCTTGCTGTTAACAATTAGTAGATACATATCCTCAATATCATTCTTTTTAAGGTTCTTGTAATCTGACTCTGTGATTGACACTATGCTACCATTAGCTCTTCTTGCAATAATCTCTGTTATAAACTTGTGCTCATGTCCTAGTTCCTAATAAGTCTTGATGATTTAAACAATCTTTAAATTTGAGTAGACTACTTCCTTTGGCTTTCCAGGCTCTTTTTGTTTATTGATGTAGAAGATCTTTGCATGTGGATTCTTCTAATGTTCGACATTGTATCGAGTATAAGGGTTAAACTTCTTCACACATTTATCTACCCATCTGGAAGTTCTTTCTTCAATATCATCATCGGGAAAGATAATTGCAGGAAACTAATAAAGAGACATCACAATCTTCTCTGGTTCTGAGCTTCCTTTCTTTAGGTACAATAGATCTTGATTAACCAGAGATAGTGCAGGAGCTTTGGGATCTCTTTGGCAGCTTTGGACGACTGGAGTGGACTTTTATGGATGTGGTGAAACTATGATTTCTTTCCTGCTTTCCCACACAATATCATTTTCAAGAAGTTTTGCATATGATCAATGTGGTATTGATGCTCATCTCCAGAAGTGCATCATTGTCTTAACATTTCATTAACAACTTTACGTAGTTTCGCTTCATCAACAGTTTGTGACATTTCATTCATAAGTTCTTGTGACACTTTCTTAGTTGAAAGTTCATCATCATATGTGGCATAAGAATCCGTACAAAAATCAAAGTCATCTAATTGTTCTTGATTACCTGACGTTGATGGACCTGATTCACTTTCATTATCTTGACCAGAAGATGATTCTCCAAACACATAGGTTCCATGCTCAGACGTCTTCTACCTTTTAGCATCATTCTCCCCCTCATGATGAGCAGTATCATGAGGATCGTCCTGATCTCTTAGGCGAACGGCAGAAGGTCTACAAGGAGTATCAGACACATGAATTCTTTCAAACTTGTACTTGAGTGCGAGCCAAATGGGTAAGTCATCTTGTTGAAACTAAGGATTGTCTCTCATGGTCGGATATAATTGGTATTGTTGTTCTTGTGCAGAGGCTGGAGTGGCTTGAGTCGGGTGCACATGCAAAATATGTCCTGACATGTAATTCCTAACAGATGAATCAACCTGAGAAGGAATATGGTTAGTGATAGCATTGTTAATTTGCGAAGAAATCTCTGCCCGAAGATTCTCGCATTCTTGTTGTATTGCATCTTCAATCATCTTTGCCACATCCGCTTGACTCTGTTGTCTTTCCATTATGAGTCCCTATGCAACATATACTGGAACGTGTGTCTTTATAAGCTCCTTGACTTGATCATCTACCATTTTGGGCAAAGACTCTTCCATGATTTCTTATAGATGTTGAGCAAGCACATTAAACTTCTTTCTCGGCATGAACCTTGTCTTTAGATGTTCAAACAAATAACCGTAGCATCCTTGCAGTTCATCAAAGAAACTCTTGTATCGTTTGAAGCGTCCAGTCTTGGGTTTAAACAAGGATAAGAGTCGGTTTGTTGGATATAGTTTAAATTTTGGTGAAGATGATGATGGTGTTGAAGATGAAGGTGGTGGATCGGTTATCGTCAATTCCTGGAGTTTCTCAGTATCTGAAGATATGAGAGTAGAATGAATCCTATGGGATCTAATTGTTATGGGGGATTGTGTTCTCCTAGACTCCTTTACATGCTTCCCTTGTTCTCTTCTTTTCAACTCAAAATCATCCTCTACTGACTCTTCCTCCTCTTCATTAATATTGACTTGTTGTACTTCACCAACTACTCCTGGGCTCTAACCTAGTGTCGGGATCATTTGGATTATCATTTGCTTAAGGGTAGTACTATCAACCTTATCATTTTCTGCATTCTCTGCTCCTTCAACCAATTTCTCAATCTCCTCAGCAATCAAGTGCTCCTCAACTTTTGTACATTTTGCTTTGCTTCAAGCTCATCATGACTATTCTGCTCAGCAAGGCTTAGTTGAATTGTATCTTGTAAGATTATGTCATCAGCCTCAACAGTAGTTGGGATTGGTGTTGGTGGAGTAAGTCGAGTTGATCGTCTTTAAGGAATACGAAGTCTAATAACAGTAGAAATTCGTAGAGCACTTGATTCTCCTTTATCCATAGTAGGGTTAGGTGTCCTAGGGGCGCTAGTTGTCCTATGCGTTCCCTGGGTAGACTCAATCGATTCTGACTGAGTCGTAGGAACATCTACCCCAAACACCGCATCATACATTCGATAATTCTCCGTGAGCTTCATCTCATTGGTTATCATCCTGATGTGTCATTGTGTGGTGTTTATTTTTATGATTCAAGTTTTAAATTTATATTTTTCTGACTTAACCAAAAACAACATTTTAATGGGCAGTGTACCTGGTCGGTGGTAGATTCGTGGTAAGTAGGGTGTCGAACACTTAAAGCGAGGTTAAATCTATCAATTTATTTATATTTTGGTTTATCTAAACTAAGTTAATTCTAATCTAAGTCAAACCTATGCTAAACCTATGTTAGTTCTAATCCTAATTCTAATAGGTAAAAGGGGGGTTTCAGCCTGAGAGACTGGCACGGGTTTGGTCGGTGACTACAATCAATTAAAGACACTTTAACCCACGCAAGCTAATTAACAGAAGATCAAAGAGCGGTTGAGCCAAATATAAGAAAACTGTATTAACCATTATTAATCCGATTAGAACGTTGGTTTGTTTTTTAAGTGCAATGATTTCTTCTCTTGAGGTGGCATATTATTCTTAAGACTTAGGCAGGACTTCTTCCTAAGACCTAGACACATTAATTCTGTCACAATTAAAGCATCCGCATAAAGCATCCTTATTTGCTGATTATAATCTATCTTAGGGATTAAAGCAATGGTGATCTTGTTAAACCCTAGCTCATAGAGACTTTACCCACTTACTGCTTAATGGCAATTTATACACTAGTAGTCCACTAACTAAATCTTTACCAATTAATTAAGAACGTACTCGTTGATCCCAAGGGTCACCTGCCGGTCCAACTAAGCTCACCAATCTAAAGGCAAAGGTAGGTCGTTATTTGTGATCCTATTGGTCTAGATGTATAAATCACTATATGGAGAGCTATCCTAGACTCTAGATTCCTTGGTCTGTATCACTAGATCTAGTTGAATGATAGGTCGCATACCAAAGCACGTAAACAAGTATAAATTGATAAACATAAACAAGCATTCAACGATAAATCAAGAAATCGAGATAAACAAAACCAAACATTCAAATCTTCATAATAATGGCTAATACCCGAAGGTATTAGCCTTCAAGCGTCATAATAAATACAAGAATAATTATTTAGCCAAGGTACACTAACCGAGTTAACGAATGATACCAAAAACTAAACGATTACTAAAGTATATGGAATTACACGTTGTCTTTTATGGATTGGAATGCGTTGCAAGACCTCTTCTTCTCTTTTTCTCCTCTGAAAATTAACTTTTATGGTTTAGGTATCGAGAATATGATTTAGCACACCTAAAACTCATTTTTGAGTTTTGTATTTATAGGGTCTGGAAGTCGGTTTGATATGGCGTATCCAAGAAATTGAATACGGCGTATTGGGGTTTTCTTGGAGTAGGGACCACGTTTGATATCTTCCAGAATATTTACATACTATATTTCCAATACGTCGTATTGGCTTCTTTTGGATACAGCATATTGATCTTCTTTCCTTTGTGGTCTTTGGTGAGTATAGGCACGGATACACCGTATCTTCCTTGATGGATACGGCGTATTGGTAGTCAGAATCAATAATCTTCAAAATATCTTCATTTAAGCTCCAAAATGCGCGCCTTTTGCTAACTTTTACCAAGTACTCCATAAATACTGCAATTCTCAAATATAAACGATTAGGTAATGGTATGTGTTTAATTACACATACCTTTTACCTTTAAAAACGAGCTAAAATAACCAAAAACGG
>BQNB010120456.1:3768-19788 GCA_026074375.1 Tanacetum coccineum | reverse complement strand
AAAAGTCCCATGAGGACCCCCACAATTATCACAACAAAGATATTGTTGAGAAAAACTCAGTGAATTTTGTGGATAATAATTATCACTAAAGTTTTGATTTTAGCACGGTTCCTGCTCATAGACAAGTGGTACCCGTGGTGGACAATCAAACCCATAGTGAGAATCGTTCCCACATAACTTACACGAGTATGTCTCGTACTGGGGTTGTGGAGGTTGGTTGAAGAAGTTTGGTGTTTCATTATAAGAATAAGGATTTGGGTTTTAGACAAACTCATTTTTGGATCTTACACTGCTACAGCCCGGACAGTTTCCACCATTAAACGGACCTCCACACCACGAGCAACCAAAATGGTTATACGAAGACATGTCGAAGAATTAAACGGAATAGAGGATAAAGAAGATAAGAATTAAATGAAGTAAGAGGATAAAGGTGAATATTTTTTGAAAATTTTTATAAAGATAATAAAAATAAAAATAAAAAAATATTTTTGGTATTTTTAATATTTATAAAAGAAAAGGAAAAATAAAAATAAGAAGAAAAATATTTTTGGATTTTTATATTTTTTATAAGAACGAAAATAAACTTTCCGAAAAAATGATCTTCAAGGCTCGAACACAAACAATCCCGTAAAAATCGCTACACCTCTCCTCGGCAACGGCGCCATTTTGATGTCGGTCGTTTTCACAACACGCGTATCAAATAAACCCTCAAATATATTATATATATTTATAGAAAATACATATACGTATACGTAAGCAAAGTATCATACAAATTATTCTTAGGAAAGAATAATAAGTAATCAACACGGGTATCGTTTTCCTCGGCGAGAGATGAATGGAAATCTACGTTCAAGTTGTAAATCGAGCTTGATTGTCATTCAAGTTTTTGGTTTTGGTTTTAAACTATTTTTACGCTAAAAATTAAACTAATATTAATTCTAAGATTTAAAACTACAAAATTATACTAAAATTGATCTAAAAGATATAAATGACAAATATGCTTGCTAAGTGACGTGAAAAGTTCATCAAGTGTGAATTAAGGTTTATTAACAAATTAATTTCCTTAGAAAAGATAATTATCTCACAACGTTGGTTTATTTTAACAAAAATCTCTTAAAAAAGATATTAATTACTAGATGTCTAGTTTGACTATTTCTCCGGCTTTTGCCCTTTGAAACATTCAAACTATAAATCTAAATAATCGAAGTTTATTTATTAATTAAACCTTTTTTTTCAAATCCACACTTAATTCCCAAATCACTAAATCACTTAACAAGCACTAATTAAACTACTCTCTACTCATAATGATTAAACAAACAAAGCTAAACATTTTAAAAATAAGCTATACTAATCAATTAAAAAAAGAATAGAAAAATTGAACCGAATTGAAGACCCGCAATTTAAACGAATACCACTCGATTTATTTAGCTAAAACAAATAATCAAATTCGGTCTAGCTAAATAAACCCTTAAGCTTCGTGCCTCATGAGATGACCGGTACCAAAACTTATAAATCAAATGCAACAAACTGTTAACAATGTAAACAGATTAACATAATTTTTTTTGCTTTTGCTATCTTTTTTAGGCCTAATAGTGATTTAAATTTAACAAACCAACTGGTCCAAGTGATTTAATTCAAATAGAGGCCCAGATCTAGATTAAACAAACATGGCCCAAAACACCAAATGAAACCCGAAAACCTATAACTAATCGCAGGCCCATTCAAAAAAAAAACTAAACGTGGCTAATTTGCTACTTCTACAAACCAATCCGGACGAAACTTTTAGAACTAGCGAAACGAATAAACTCAAACAATATAATAAGCAAATCTGATAAACCACCAAGATGAGATAAACACTTGACTTAACTAGACCTTATAAATCGAAAATCGAACTAACATAAAAATGTATAATTCAAAAGCTAAATTAATCGTGACAGAGAAAAACTTTTTAATGAACTAATCTAAACGAGAATAAGTAATTAAAAATCTAGCAACAATTTTCACTTCAAAACATCAACAAGAGATTTAAACGTGCAAAAAGCACTTAAACTTAATAAAAGACAAATCGAATAAGCACTTGAGCTCACAAAAGTCTAATCTAACAATTTAAGCTCACATTCGACCAAATAAGCTACTTAGAAACTTATTTTATCTGAAAATATGAGCTTCTAATAAAACAAAATCAAGATAAGCACAACTATAAGCTATTTTCGAGCTTATTAAAGCTTATTATTCCAAAAAGTACTTAAAAACTTTTGGAAATAAGACAGATTAACTTGGAGAGCTAATAGGAGTCGTTATTTAAGCTTTTGAGAACTTTTGATACTAATAAGCCACTGAAATAAACACGAGAAAATAGCTTAATGAAAAAGCCACACGAAAAGAAATAGAAACGAGAGAATAAGCACCATTTAAGCAAAACGTCGGTCCATTGGCCCGAGCCCATAGTCTAGAAGATTCCTTTGTATCCTATATATAGGTTGGCTATTATTATTTGTAATCAAGCAATCAATCAAAGCAAATCAATATCCTTTAAATATTAGTATATTAGTTTGTGTATATGCACTATTTTTTTGACAACTTCTATAACTTGGGTGTTGGGTTGCCATCTTTTATTTAAGCTATTTTTCCACCGCGTACAGATATATAACATAAAGAGGTGTGGTTATATAATGAAACCCCATTTTCATGGATACTTATAGGAACATCATAGCCATCCTCTAAAAAAATCAAGTGGGTGAGATTAAATACACATTTATTAACTAAAAAAAGAAAATCATAAAAAAAGCGTAGGGCATCACAGTCATTTTACCTCACACCTCCCACTCCTCAATCATCACATCCCTACCCCATTCTCAGGATTCTACTTTTTCTCCCTCCAAAACACTCACGATAAACACACACTTTTGCACCGATAAAAACAAACACACTAAAACACAGGACATCATCATAAATCAATCACAAATCGCATCAAATAAATGGAGAAAAAGATGTCGATGAAGCTGTTGAAGACAACTCTTAAAATTAAGCTTAAAGATGAAGCCATCCGAGTAAATTAAAAAGCATAAAATACAAGCTTAACAACTACAAAATTAGGTGGTAAAACACTTGTATTTGCCATATTTTTAATGTTTATTCTATGCATAAAATGTGAATGCTTAACTCTTTGTAATGTTTATGATAAACAATTGTTATTCTTGTATTTCAAGTTTTTGAGTTTTGCACATTTAATAATGAAGGATATATTTTAATGGATATTTTTGATATTTGTGGTTGTTATAGTGATAAATAAAGCTTTTAGATCATATAATTGATGTTATGAAGAAATATGTTGAAGATGACGTGTTAGTGAAAAATCCTATATTATAAGTTGCCTGAAAATAATTGCAAAACACTTAAAATACTGCTATCATATATGATAAATTTATGTTATTTTCAACCATATATGGAGATTATGTTGATTTTATTGTTTGGAAAATGTATAGTTGAGTGTAAAATAACATAATGTGAAAATATTCTATGAAAAGCTAACTTCTTACCAATAATAATATAACAAAAAAGATTCTTTGCTTGAAAATTGAATCAAATCTTCTTATTGTTGTAGAGAAACAGTTTTTTTCCAATGCATCTTGAACACACAAGCATCCAAAGGCCCAAGAAAGCTCAATGAGAGAAGCTCATGATTTTCAACTCACGTCAAAATGTAATCTTTGTTTTTTTCTTGAAATCTCGTATGCAGTTTTGACGTCTACTGATGATTTTTGTAAAGCAATATGAAACTTGATACAATGTCATTGCAAAAATGGTAATAACAATTTCTTGGTAATATGTCATGATGTTTTTGATGTGAAAAGAAAATGGCAAAACATTAGCGGATGTGATTTTCGATATTATGTCTATTTTGTTTAAGTTTTATTGCACACATTCATAATCACTTGTAGATAAAAGCATCAGAATAGAAAACATGTTATCATTTTTTAAACATCAAATATGATGGTTTGATAAATTAGTGATGATCATGTTAAATCATATGTGATTTTTAAAAGAAATCACATATAATAGTTTGCTACTAACTTGTAAAATACAAATATCACATATGATATATAATAGATTTACATTCATGTAAGATCCAAATCAACCAAAATCAAGTAAAAAAGAATTTCTAACAGTTGTCCATATAAAAATCAAACATTAAACAGATTACTTTCAAATATCACATATGATAATTGTAATGAAAAAAAATGTAAAATCATATATGATTTCCTAGCATATCACATGGAAAAAAAATCAATCAGTTTGATGAATTTATCATTGAACCAAAGTCTTCTTATTTTTGAAACAACTCTTCTTCTTCTTTAGCCAAGTCTTCTTCTTCTTGAACCAAATCTTCTTTTTCTTAAACAACTTCTTGAATCACAACTTCTTGTTGAACCACTACTTGTTCTTGATCTTTAAACCTTAGCTCTTTTTGTTGTAATCAAAACTTCTACATAATGAACATGCATTCTTGTTCTTTAAAACGTTTTCAATCGATTTCATGAAAATGAAAATATAAATAAGTTGTTTCATGACAAAAAGCAAAAAGCACATATGATATCACATATGATATATCCAATAAAGCAGACTATGTGATATCATATGTGATATCACATATAATAAATCCAACAAAATGAAATATCACATGTGATATCACATATGATATATCAAACAAAATAACATCAGTTATAAACACATTAACCCAAGCTAATATCATATATGATATATTTCATATCAACTCAAAACTGCTTATTGCTAACTAATAAGCTAAAACCATCTTAATTCAGCTTATATCAATAACTTAATTCAATCAAATGCTAAATAATAAGTTATTCAGATCATAAAACTATCTAATAATACAGCCTATTCATACTAACTTTCATCTAATTCATAAGCTTATTCATATAACTCTATTCTCTTCTAATAAATAAGCTTATTCACATTAATCAGCTAAAAAAGGATAAAATGACTGAAAATAAGCTAATAAGTTAGCTTATAATTCAGCACAATAAAATCAAATCACAATAATTCATAAGCTTATTCATAACTATCTTTTAATTTATAAGCTTATTCACATAACTCTCTCTCTAATTCATACGCTTATTCAGATAGCTCTCCTCTCCTCTAATTCATAAGCTTATTCACTTGAATTAGCTAAAAAATGATAAAAAAAATCAGATCGGATGAATATAACGAGAAGAATATGAACCTGATGTTAACAAATTGAAGAACGAGATGATAAGATGATCGATTGATGAATTGAAGAACATAATTTTGTGTTGTTTGTAATGATCGATCGAATCTATATCTATTTGTGTTGTTTGTGTTTTTGTGTTAATGGTATAGAGAGAGAAAATAATGAGATGAAGGAAAACACACAGGTGTGTGTGATTGAATGAGAAGTTTATTAGAAAATAAGTATATATATTAGACAAAAATACCCTTTTAGTGTAAATTGAAAAATTAATCTCATCATTTGGATGAGATGAAGATAGAGGGTGAGGATGAGTCCCACAGTATCCAATAAAAATTTGGTATCCAAATGAATCTAAATCTAACATAAAAACCAAATACATCCAAAACAAGTTTCTCACCAAATTTAATAATGATATAAGTGTTTCAAATTCGAAACGTAACTGCAAAACCAAAACAGTTTCAAACAAGTAAACGCTCACTAATATTACAACACCTATGTCATCCAGTTTTGTACGGATAAAGACATGTAAACAACGACCAACAAGCTACAAATCATGATTCAAAGCCTATAAACTATCATCAAGAGAAATCTAAAGCTTTAAACCGTATATTATATCAAAATAAACACAATAAAAGTCATACACATAACATATAAATTGATAAAAAAAAGAGCATATTGGCTATGCTAAGTTATTATTTCCAAATAAACACGATACAATTGATATTATATACAACAAAAAGCATTAATTCGTACACAAAAATTATCAATAACACAATCTAACTTTTAACCATCAAATATCACATGAGAAACATGACTCGCACTGTACGTATCATGCATATTCATTATCATCAAACACAAACATCACTTAAAGGCCACATATGTAACATCACTAAGTTCGAGCTACTTTTCCTACAATTTACATAGATTTTGCAGACTTTCAATACACTAAAACACAAATTATATTAACAGTGCCACATCCGACAAAAAAATATCAAACTGAATAAATGCAAAACTCGAAAAAAAAAACTTATGAAGTGCAACATACATGTAACTAACTAAACCAAGAAGGTGTAACTCTGACCTCTAAAAAGTACCGTGAAAAAGAAGGATTTAGTGCTATCCATCGATCGCCCGGTTTCCTCATAATCATAAGCCGTTCGATCAATGCCAATAGAGCAAATTTATATATCTTAATAAACAATCGTAATATGATAGGTGATAAAAACAAGGCAGAAAACGACAAGGTTAGAAAAATAAATACCTTTCTTCCTTATTCGTTTAAATGGTTTATGACACATCTATATTATGAGTTGATATGTCAAAACAAGGGAAAATCAGTGTTAATACCCTATAATTCATCACTGTGACTGTTGGGGGGAATTTTTTACTTATGAAAGACATATTTAGTCAATGCAATAGCTAACTTACAAATCTGTTTGGAATCTATACTACATATAAAATATTTTAGACCCTCTTTCTTAATTAAATGTAATTTTTTAATTAATACAAAATGTTATGCATGATGTACAATATTTTATGCAAAAAATAAAATTCTAAAAAAAGATACATTTTTTCATTCAATGCAAACAATTAAGTAATACAAGAATTAATGCACATTGTACAATCTTTAATAAAAAAGAAAGACAAGCAACAAAGACATGTCATGAACCGAAAGATTATTGTTTGGACCAAGACCGAGTCAAACTCAGCAATTACCGAGTTGACCGAGCAAAACCAAAAGATCTCAGTTACCATTCCTTTGTGTTTGAACAATATATTTCATATATCTTTAAAAGACCTAAAACACAAAAGATGTATCATCACTAATAAAAACCCACATACAAACCTAGATCTAAGTCACAGTCACCCCTTTCCCATCATCCACAACACATCCGACTCGATCTAAAATCCCATCATCCTTTTCAACTCAATAACTCATACCGAACGAAAAGTAATAAAAACTGAAAATCAAAAACTGAAAAAAAAACACGAAACGAACATTAATTTTCAATCTCAGTTTTGGTTATTTCTTTCACATCTTTTAAAAAGATTTCACGAACCAAAGGGTCTTAAGAAAACCAATAACCTCATTGATTGAATTTTTGAAGCATAAACTTCTTTCAATATTCGAAATTAAAAAGATAAAACAAGAACAAGATTGTTCAAGCTCTCTTTTTGTTTCGGTAAATCGAAAAACAAGAAACAAAAATATCATCAACGAAACCTACCTGCTTATCTTGTGTGGATAGTAATTGTTATCTTCGTGGGTTCAGTGTTGGTTGTGTGTCATTCGAACACGAATCAACAAGAGACTGAGCTTATCTCTTGGAGGGTTAAAATAGAAACATAAGATGTTTTTGTGATTGAGTTGTGGCGTGCGTGTGTTGTGAGATTTGTTGAGAGACAGAAGTGGATCTGTGACTAAGTAAAACAAGATAAGAGAGGCGTTGTTTGAAAATGACTTAATTGACTTAATATGAAAAAAAAACTAAATTTATTAAGTCATATGAAAATTGTTTGTTAATGACTTAATTGAGAAATATGGCTCAAAATATAAAGTGATAAAACTGAGACTGTCCACATTAAGTCATCTGTTAATTAAACACGACTTAATGAAAAAATTAAACAAACAGTAGTGTTTCATACATGTGTGAGTAAGGTAGTGTTTGATAACAACTTAAAGTGTCTTAATTGAAAATTAGGTAAGTTAATTAAGTCATTAAATGGATGTTTGTTTAGTGCTTAAAATTAACATATGACCTTAGAAAAAGCTAAGAAAAGCTAAGACCGAATGTAGTTGTGACCGCAGAGGACACCGTCACGTCAGCGCCAACTCAGCTTTCTCTCTCTTAGACCACACAGTGACCAAACACATGTAGTGGTGACCGCAGAGGACACCGAACAAATTTTTTTGATACTTTATTCAGCACTCAAAACAAATAGCTATATATTTATCTACAAACAGATAATATATATCAAGACAGTCACTTTAATTTTACAGGACTTAATAAGAAAATCAAACAAACAGGTCCCAAGTGTTATATAACTGTGTTTTTTAATTGATAAAATGGGCCCCATATACCGAAAATTGTCATAACAATCTTTTTGGGCTGTGTATTAAGAACTGGGCTGAAGTATTAAGAATTGAGCTAAAATTAATATTCAAAATGGGCCCTACGTACCATACATGAAAACAATTATAACATGAAATATTGTCTCATTATGATTTTTTTACCTACAAATAAGATATGAGTTCAAAATTTAGTTAACTTCATTGCTTACTATCGTTTTCATTACAGATACCTTTCGATGCTCACGTGTATTTAACATTTTAATATGAAATGGTGTGCGATATAGTTATTTCTTGAAATTTTCTTCATGTGTAAAGTCGTTATCACCAAAAACACGTAATCAAAAAAGAGCATTGCTAAATCCTCATACAAAATCAACTTACTTATCCTCGTACACACACAATCATATAATATATATTTTTCTACTTATTCTCTCCCCAAATCCAATCCGTCAGTTCCGTCATGTGTCAGGATCCTGTGTGGGAGGATTTGTAGGACATTTTTGTAGAAAGAATTAGCATTTCTGAATCAAAAAATATTGCTCGCCTAAATTTTTGATTACAAGGTATCTGCCGCCGCATCGCGCGAATACCCAGCTAGTATGAATTGAAAAGAACAAGAGTGTTTGATTTTCGGTTAGACAAGAATGAAAGAAAAGGTTGACATGTTGTGTTTAAGGTCTTAAGAAAAAAACACATAAAAGGTAAAATGAAATGAATAAAGCAGGTATTACCCCGTGTTGCTGCGGATGTTATTTTTCGCGTGTTTGCTGCGGGACGTTTGTTATTAATTATTTTATTTTTTAATTTTGTGCGATTTATTTTTTCGGTCTCAAGTTTAATATTTTTTTTTCTTATATTGCCTTATGTGTTGGGACTCATGTTTTAAAGGTTTCATTATACTGTGTTATATGTTTTTTTTGTGCGGGTTTATTTTTTCGGTCTCATGTTTAATAGTGCGGGTTTATTTTTTCGAGGGTTAATAGACAAAGAAGTTACTATACTTTCCCAAAAAGATCGCCTAAGTTACTCAACTTTTATTTTGTTCACTTAGGTTACTGAACTTTTGATAAACATACACCCTCATAATTTCAATGTTAATCCGAGCAATCTGATGTATATTTTTATAGGTAAGTCTAAGTAACATAAATGTCATGTTTTTACAAGTTTTCAATGATGGTTTACTTTAGATTTGCAAGTTGATAAAACCCCAAATGTCATGTTTCATAAGTTTAGTAACCTAAGTGAACAAAATGAAAGTTTAGTAACTTAGGCGAACTTTTTGGGAAAGTATAGTAACTTATTTGTATAATAACCCATTTTTTCGGTATCATGTTTAATAATTTGTTTTTTCCTTATATGAGTTTATGTCCCGCGCGTTGTTGCGGGGCGGTAAATTTTTTTTTTTTTTTTTTTGCGAATTTTTTTTTTTGTCTCATGTTTAATAGTTTGTTTTTTTATATGGGCTTATGTGTTGGGCCTCATGTTTAAAGCTTTGTTTTTTTTTGCTATATGGGTTTTTTTTTTTAAATGACACTGTTTAATGCAATCTAAAGTTGTACGTTTGTGACTATGTCGATTATTTTAAAGTTGAATCGGTACTTTTGTAATATTTTTTCCCCCTATTTTGTGCCAAAAAAAAAAAAAATAAATAAATAATTGGGCCGGCCCAAAGTAGGAGCCCAGACCCAAAGTGAGAGCCCAGTACTGTAAAAGCACTGTAAAGCCTCTATTGTACAATGGTAAATGTATGTATTGTAATGTAACGAGTTGGAATTGAACCCGCACGTTGCCGCGGGAGTTAAGTTTTTTGCATTGTTGTTGTGCAAGTTTTTCGTTGGTAAACTATCATATTGTCTCATTTTAAATCGTGGTTCAGAAAGCATTTATGTGGGGTATATTTTTTTATTTAAAAAATTTTAGGTAAAAAAGTTGCGAATAAAAGAAAACTTGAGGAGCCTTATTTTATTTTATTTTTAAAAATTTTATGTCAAAAAAGTCGTAAACATTAAAAGTGAGGCGTTTTGTAATTTTTTTTTTAGTTTTGGCCCAATTTTGGGCTAGTTTTTGGGCCGGTACAGTATATTTTTTATTTAAAAAATTTATGTAAAAAAGTTGCGAATAAAAGAAACTTGAGGGGCCTTTTTTATTTTATTTTTTAAAAATTTATGTAAAAAAGTCGTAAACAGTTAAAAGTTGAGGGTCCGTTTTATAAAAAAAAAAAAAAAAAATTATTTAGTTCTTGGGCCAAATTTGGCTAGTTTTATTTTTTTTAAATTTATGGTAAAAAAGTCGAAACATTTAAAAGTTGAAGGTCCGTTTGTAATTTTTTTTTTTTATTTTTGGGCCTAATTTTTGGGCTAAATTTTGGCCGTACTGTACATTGTACAAGCCACTTTAGCTGCTACAGTGCCACCGACCATTTGAGAATTGTATTACAGAGTAATGTGATAAATTGTGTAAACACCTTGTTGGGTCAAACTGTTTTTTGATGTTTGAGCCCAAGTTCTATTTGTGAAAAAAATACCCTTTTGTTAGAGTGTGCATTGGTTCGCTAATAACCGAACAAATCAAGATCGAAAATGAATCGAACAAAAAAACCAAATTGAATTTGCTAAAATGGAACCGAACTAGTAATTCGGTTTTTGGTTTCAATATGGTTTTGGCAATCTCATACGAAAAACGAGTTTATATATATATAAAGACCAATAAAATTTTATCTTAATATAAAAAAACATTAATTCAAATTCGGTTTTCTGTTCGATTCGATTTTCGTTTTTACCAAAAAAAAATTAATCAAATTAACGCATGGGTGCAGAAAAAGCGAAAAAAAACGAAAACCGAAGCTGAACAGAGCCGGAAACAACCGAACCGAACTACGAATTCGGTTCTTGGGTTGAGTATTGGTTTGGCAGTCTGAACCGAAACCCGAATTTATAAAAAACATATATATTTTTATATAAAAAAAGTTCAATAAAATTTTCTCCTAATATAAAAAAACACTTTTTATGCTTGAAATATTATTTTTTTCTAAATATGTATGTATTTTTTTTCTAAATAATTCGGGTTATTCGGGTCAACCCGAAAACCTAACCGAATTCAAATTTGGTTTTCGGTTCGTTCGATTGAATTCTAGTTCGGTTCGATTCAGTTTTCGAATTGATAAAAATTTAATCAAACTAACCGAATCGAATAACCCGAACACCCCTAAATTAACGGAACCCATCAACACCCCTAAGCCCAAATTGTGAACGCCCCTAATTTTGGGTTAAAATCTCATTACACGTGGTTGGCACGTGCAAGTTGCAGCAGGTAAGGCTTCTTTGATCCAAAAGGTTTAACCCAACTAAATTTCATATATACTATTATCAATTCACTGGCTAACTAATTGATTGTTGTTTAGATGCTTCGTGGGTTTGTAGTAATCGTTGTTTTAGTATCCGTTGCTTCGTTGTTTTCGATCAGGTAGTAGACTTATATAGCCGGCTTACGGCTTATTTGGTTTTGGGCTTATCTCATTTTTATGGCTTGTTTTGAAACTTTTCGGCTTATATAAGTTTATTATGTCATAATAAGCTTATATAAGGTGAAAAGTTTCAAATTAAGTGAGTTCCCCTCTAACGGAAAGGTTGTGGGTTCAAGCCTCGCTAGAGGCATGTGTGAAATATATATTTGTGAGATAGAAAAATTGCCGTTAAAAAAAAAAGTTTCAAATTAAGCCACTAAAAATGAGCTTATGAAACATAAGTACAAAACCAAATAAGCCATAAACCGAAACAAACACCCTTAACTGGGAAAACTAGCTCCAAAAAGCTAGGTGTACCAATCATAGCAACGTATGTGAGCTCATAAGGTTGCTATCAATAACGAAATAAAAGCACGTTTTATAGTCGGTTGTAAAGTATGTTGCTATTCTAAGCAAGTAGTAACGTGACAATGGTATTAGGAAAGTTTAATATGCATCTCAAAATTAAGGTTAATTATCAGAATAGCAATTAGATAGTTTTATTCTTTTACCAATCATGTTTGTTTCGGCGGGTTATATAGCCGGCTTATGGCTTATTTGGTTTTGGGCTTATGATTCAGAAGCTCACTTTTTGTGGCTTATTTTGAAACTGTTCGCCTTATATAAGTTTATTATGACATAATAAGCTTATATAAGCCGAAAAGTTTCAAAATAAGCCAAAAAAGTGAGCTTCTGAATCATAAGCCAAAAACCAAATAAGCCATAAGCCCCCTATATAAGCCGAAAAAAAGACTCAGGGGTGTTTGTTTCGGCTTATACAACAAGCTTGTGGCTTATTTGGTTTTGGGTTTATGTTTTTTAAGCTCACCTTTTATGTCATTATAACTTATATAAGCCGAAAATTTTCAAAATAAGCCATAAAAAGTGAGCGTATGAAACATAAACCCGAAACCAAATAAGCCATAAGCCCGTTGTATCAGCCGAAATCCTCCTCTCTATTTTGGTTCACTGCTGTATCATAGACGTTAGTGATATACATTCTTTATGCAGCTCATTGGCAACTGCGGATTTGGAAAATGAACGGACATTAGCAATAGTGAAACCTGATGGGGTTTCGGGCAAGTATATTAGCTCAATTAAGAAGATTATTCTGGAATCCCGCTTCACCATCCAAAAAGAACTTACAGTACACCTTGATGAAGATAGTGTGACACATTTTTACGCTGAGCACTCAACAAAGAGTTTCTTTCCAAGCCTTGTAAAATACATGACAAGGTAGTTTATCCTCGTATTATTATACCTCATTTGCTACTTAGGGGGTGTTTGGTTGGAGGGTTTCAGTTGTGAGGGGGTTAAAATATGTTATTTTAAGGGTATGGGCCTGAAAGAATGGGTTTGATACATATTAAGTCAGGCGTCGCACACACCTTAAGAGTTGGGTTTAGAAATCCATACCCGAGTCCATTCAAAAACCCATATGGCCACACCCCGTGGTGATTTCTTAGTGCAAACCAAACACCACCTTAGTTGTACCTTTTATGTATTTATAATGAGATTTGTAGATGAATTATGTACGTGTAGTATGTACTACTGTTAACTTCTTGATATGTATGCTCAGAAATCCTTTTGTCGTTTCTGATATCATTTATCAGCTTTTTTTCTTCACATAAATTAACTCACACGCACACGCGTCAGATGAGATTTGAACTCACGTATCTCATTGTTTTGTCACATATCAGTTGGTCATTAAATTTATCCATTACTTCAGTGAATTGGCCATTGATATTACGTCTTCTAGTTGTTAGTTTTCATGCATTGGCCATTGATATTAATACGTTGTTTCTTGATACTTGTTAGTGGTCAAGTCTTGATAATGGTACTGGAGAAAACTAATGCTATAGCTGACTGGCGTGCTCTTATCGGACCAACTGATGCCCGCAAGGCTAAAGTTACTCATCCTGACAGGTTGCTTTTCTTTCTCCAATCAAGTTACTTTTTTTAGATTTACTAGGCAACTGATAAACAGAGCTTTTTTTCTTGTATAGCATTAGAGCCATGTGTGGCCAGGATTTAGAGCGAAACTGCGTTCATGGTTCGGATTCACATGATTCAGCTGCAAGGGAAATCTCATTTTTCTTCACCGACGCATTTCCAGGTTAATTTCTTATACTTGCCTGTATTTTAGCTTATTTCAAACAGTACAATGAACTCAAAGGTTCGGCTAGCAGTATTTTAGCACATCTTAGACTACATATATCATACTAATATTTGGTGACTTGAGGCTGTCTACAAAAGGGTGAAGATTTGCACATCACCAAAATTATCACGTAAAAATAGTTGAAGTTTGTGATGATAAAAGATTTGCACATCACCAGAATATATTTGGTGACTTGGTGCCTAATAATATTTGGCTGTCTAAGGTCTAATCGACTGAAATTATCACGTAGACTAGTAGGCAGAGGCAGACTTGTTATGCTTGGATGGTCCTTTTTACAAAGTATTGTGCTCATAGCTAATTACTGAAATAAAACGACGACGCTACATCAGATAGTTACACTGCTAGTGTGCGAAATTGAAAGTTTAACTTTTTGTCCAATAACATTAACCTGTTACCCTATAGTAATTTTCACTGATTGTACGTATCTATAGGCGCTCATTTGAACCCAGTTATAGGTCCCAGTTATAGACATTCATGTTTCCGAATATATTACAGGCTAGTGCACTTTCCACTTGCAAAAGAACTATAAAAAATAGGCGCCTAATATGAGATCATGATTAGAGAATTTATCATTCGTTTGGTAAATGACAGCAAAAAAGAAATTTGTATCACAAATTGTGATTTTATAATGGATTTTAAACTATATATATTTGGGCTCTTGAATTATATGTATGCTGGGAACATATTTTCTTCCTTAAAAATAATCGATGAGAACTTAACTTGTTAATTGTTTTACCGTATATAGTGTCCTAGTCAAATTTTTTTATTCATCTCAGCTCGTCAGTATATTGCCTTACACCTATTTTGGTAATTGTATAACACGACAGAAGGAACAACTCAGAAGCATGATGAGCTATGAACCATATATGCCGCATTCACAGAAGAAAAAACACAAGCGGTCTGATCATGTTTGGAACCAGTAGTCGATGTTGTGCAAGTAGACTTGGCTTAAGTTTCACTGTCTGATCATGTTTCTGTAGAAATGACTCTGTTGAGAACTATTATTTATAAGCAGTATATTTAAGAATATCATTAAACCAATAATATTATCCATTAGCGGATTTAGCGTGTTAGCCTGATCCTAAAAGGTGACTATATTTTGTTATCGAAGTTACATCTCTTTATCCGTAATGTTCACTTTTCTAGAACTCAGCAGTATTCGGTCTGTTTGTTAACGACATGGTTTTATGAACCAATGGGAAAGATAACCTTGTCGTAAGATCTCGCCTCTACAAGTGGGATTTACTGTAGAGCTATTTTCTCGAGAAATATTCAGTGGAAATTCTTACAGTCTACCAATGCTGTGATCACTTTATAGACGATGGCGATTGGACATCATTATCTTTGTTTAAGCAAAGGAATGATAAACTTCCTAATCAGGAAAGTTGATCACATTCTTGACCCAATAACACTGGTGGGCAAAACCCATCACATGGCCTTATTTCCTCTTTGGTTTAATGTTAAATTAGGCATTGGTGAATGATATTTGCTACACTCCATTTTCTTTTGACATGCATCTCGAGGAAAGCAATTAGTGCAGAAGTCTCAAGGAAAGATACAGTAAATCCTAAGAGCACACCCTATGGTAAGCCATAGGGAGCGTTATGGCTTTGATGGCGCCGTTCTATGGCGCGAGACCACACCACCAACGGCGTTATCCGGCTTGGCGCCGTCACCAGCCAAGAGATGTTGGTTTAAAAAAACTATTCGGTTTTTAGGAAAAACCAATTTTACCCATTTTTTTACCTTCTAAAAATCCTACAAGTAATTTTTAAATCCATAATTTTTAACACACCCTTCTACCTACACATCTAAACAATATGAAGATGCTTGTAGTCAACACCGAGGGGATCGATCCGATAGACAAGGCTATTATTGAGGAGGCTAAACGTGAAATCCGAGCCAAATATTATCCGCGAAACTAGTTTAATTCATGTACTTTTATTTGTATGTTTTTTTTAATGTATTTCTTATGTCTTTTATTTTATTAATAAATTTTTTATTTTAGTTTAATTTGTGTTTTATTTGAATAA
>BQNB010120455.1:7976-20630 GCA_026074375.1 Tanacetum coccineum | reverse complement strand
AATTAAATTGAATGTGACATTTTATTAAACGTCTCTTTTGAGATCGTTTTCTGTGACTTGTCCCTTGTGCCTTGAAGTCGTACCCCATTGTTACCATTCCGTTGCCGTCCGATTTTAGGGGTGTGACACATTGCATATTCCTCATCATTGCTATCCATGGAAGATGTTTCATCATCACTCAAGACTTGTCTTGCTTTAAGTGCGAGAGACTTGTATTTTTCTTTCTTGTTCTTTGCAATCTCCAAGTCCTTCTCAAGAACTACCTCATAGACTTTGAGGTTGCCAACAAGTTCGTCTAGAGATAGCTTTGACAAGTCTTTGGATTCCTCTATCGCCGTTACCTTTGGTTGCCATTTCGATGGGAGAGCCCTTAAAAATTTCCTAACATGGTTACGACTTGAAAAAGATTCATCAAGTGCTTTAAGAGAAGTAATAATGGTGTTAAATCTAGAAAAGGCACAATCAATGCTTTCATCGTCGGTAATTGTAAACTCCTCATATTTTTGAACAAAAAGATCTATTTTATTATCTTTAACTTGTTTGTTACCTTGATGAGTAGTTATACTGTGAGATCATCAACCAACCATTCTTGATTTGTTGACTTGGAAAGCTTTAATGTTGCATATTTCTTAAAATTCTTTAACTTTAACACTTCGTCACTTCGAGAAAGACGTTCGGTATCAGAGTAGCGGAAGTCTTGAAACATGTACTTGAGCTTTCATGATGTCTTTATGTTTTGTCGGTCGGGTATGAGCATGTGGTTATGAATCTTGTGAGTCAGCTGGAATCAGGTACCTTCACCACCATCTTTAAGTATCCTGCATTAAAACAGTTAGCAATAAAGAGGGGGGACGAATATGGCTTTGTCATTCGCCCGTGTTTGGTTGGAGTAACCTTCGAATCCGTGAGGATCGACCTGTGATCAGGTAGATTCAATTTAAGAAGAATCTCCTTGACAGGATTTCCAGCTGAAGTATAGAATCTTTCTAACACATTTGCATTAGATTCATCAAACTCAGCATGTTCTCATTATCGGAATGTCTCAAAGCAGACAACACGATAAGAGTGAACCAGTGAGTTACTATCTCACCAATTAAAATAGAAAAATCAATTTGAAAATCAATCAACGTGTCACTTGCTAAAGTGGTTTTGTGACACATCGAGAGTGTTAATCATTTCAAAAATTCATCATCAATCGTCAATTCATATCCTGGAACAAGTTTGATTCTTATAGAATCGCACCATCGTTTCTTTCCAGTTGTCACAAGTTTGATTCGTATAGAATCGCACAAGTCACCTACCATGAGCTTGTTTGATGTTGGCTCAAGCAGGATTTCCATCTTCATTGTGAATGAATTCACTCTGATGTTCTGGCAAAATCACAAGGATAATGCGTAGGACTCTTAATATATATCTTGTAATTCACATTGTGTGACTTAGCAAGCAGAATTTGACAAGTGTCCTAATGAGATTTATGGATGATCTCTTTTGGCTCTAGACTCAATAGTGCACTTTGATTTTAGTGATCGGAGGCTGGAGCAGACTGCCACCTTTTCAATATCAACTAACTCGGAGTGAGAAAGTCGATAGAAATGCGTGTAATCTCCATGAGAAATGAAACAAGAGTCTTTTGAGAGACCTTGAGTGGCTAGGGAGGGTTGTGCATAGCGTCACTGGGTCCATGACAGTCTTCAATGTCAGACAACACCTTAGTGTTTCCGACAGTTTATGTATTGACCCGGTTTCTGCCTAAGTGTATGGAGGGCTTCTTTCTTTACACCCTTTATCCTTACATTTCTTTTTCATTCTTCAACCCCTTCAATGCTTACCGAGACTTCATAACTAACACCTTGTTGGGTTTGTTCCAGTGTTAGCTCCATCTCAGTCGGCATTATTCCCTTTTCTCACTTTTTCTCCTTTTATCATACCTAAGGACTTCTACACTAACTAGTGGATATCCCTGGGTAGATCCCTCCGGTTCTGGCTGGATCATGGGATTTGAATACCTATGCCTAACCACCTTATATCTCCATAAATTTAAGAACATGGCCGGTCTTTTGGGTATTCCATCACAATCCTTCAAAACCATTGAAAATTCAATCAAAGTGTTTGATATAAATATCAAAAGATTTACACTTTAAGAGTTTTTCATTATCACTAAAAGCTCCCCCTTAACATGTGCATCGTAATCGTAGTACATGTTAAGTGTGGAGTGCATTGAGTCCATTTTATTTGATCACATCTTTCAATACAAATTAGATCCAGGTTAATCACATTTTCTCTCCTTATCCAAAATGTTAACCCCTTGATATTTTGGATATCAATTGATTAACCGTTCGGGGACAAAATGTTATATGCTACCTATAAGGAACATTTTAATGCTCCCCCTCAATTTTTGAGGGTATATAACATAGTGTTGTGTACAATAATTTGAAATTTTTTGAATTTACTAAGAAATTCTTGAAAATTTTGTACTCGAGCACTCCTTATTATCACCATAAAGTCTACACTATATATATTCACAAGATTTTTATGTACGAGGTTTGACCTGAATGATGAGAACATCATATGATAGAATCATATGGTTCTTTTGTCGCAGCCGTAGGTCTCCTTCGTACAATCTCCCACCAACAACCTTTTCTAAGCTCCTCATTAACCTTCTTTCTTTCAATAGGTTTTCAATCCGATCTATCTCTGTTCAAGCACTCTTTGACATAGCTTCAACTTTCTTTCCAAGTTACGAAAGTCTTTGCTTCAAACTTTGAGTATGAAATAGATTCAGATACATATGTAACTTGAGCTTGTGTGGTTGGTGATGTCGGTGTTGATGTTGTCTTAGCTTCCCCCTAAACCAACAATCCTTTCTTGAGTAGATTCAAAACTTTCTTGCAAGCCGCATCAAGCAGTCTTAATGTATAAAGCCCAGATATCCGAAGTACACAATTAACCCTTTCAAGAACTTGATACCGCAACACCAAAGTCAATTAAGTCTCGGATGAGCGCATTTCTCTTTTCAGGATAGTTATGATATAAATTGTAACACCAAAGTCAACTAAGTCCCAAATGTCACAATTATTCCCTCTAAGTAGTCGAAATGATAGCACCTAAGTCAACTAAGTCCCAAATGTACTCATTTCTTTCTGCAGAATACTGACTGACTTAAGGAATCATCATACCTATGTGTACCTCTTTTATCAAATATTTCTACTTCTTTTAAGAATAAGCTTAGGGATTGACCGTTTGAGGAAGCATTAATTGAATCAGAAAGAACTTTTCTCACGTTTTAAATAATTATACTCCTAACACTTCCCCCTGGGGACTCAAATGATGCATACTGGCTAATGACGAGATGTCTCTTCCACCATGTGATTGAAATAGTGCACCCGAAAGATTCAAAACAGCCTAAAATCAAAAGAAGCTAACCTCAAAAGACAAAAGAAGCTAACCTCAAAAGAAGGCCAAGGACACTATCAAGTATACATCTACTCCTTCCCCCTTGCTGGTTTCGACACGTCGGAATCAGCAAAACCTTATACGCATACATATTCGAGATCGTGTTTGAAGAATTAATAAGCTTAAATCTAGTCCGTGAGAATCAATTTCAAGGCTTTTAAAACTATGAAAGTATTTCCAAGCATTCCTAAGTCTTTTACAAACTATGAGGTGTTGGCAATATTGATCGTCTGTAGTTTAAAGCCTGAATTCACTAAGTCTCTAAGTCCATAAAGATTTAAACAAATGACATCTAAAGCACTTGAAGTTAATATAAATTAACTCCCCTTGAAATTGTTATCCGTCATTATCCAAAACTTTATCCATTATTTCATGACTTATTTTGAAAGACCATTTTACAAGATTGTTTGATGACGATTTCTCCCCCTCAAATAATGACCCGTTTTCTATTTAAAGAGTTGTTGTCATTGTTTGAGTGGTCAAATTGTCTTTGAAAATCTTTTTGTGATTACTGAAAACACTGATTCATTATGAAGACAACTTTTTACCAATAAAAATAAGATTTCTCTTATTTTAACACATAAGCGCACTAACACGTACACTTATGGAAATATAGGAAGCACGGGTTGTGTTGCAAAGTAAACACAAGCCTTTGCATGGTCATAAAGTAGACCATACCCGAGAATAAATTCCCGTTGAGAGGTCAAGTTTTCTTTTTGAAATACTTGCCTTTAAGATGATGACCGGGTTGCTATCTGAAATAATAGCAAGTCATATTTGGCATGTTTTGAAAACTTTTGAACTTCTGCTCGAACTTCATTTACAGTCTCGTATCATTATTAAATGACATTTATAAGACCGTAAATGTTATTGATTTTCAAAAGACATGCCATTATTACCTCTTTTTATATTTTTCTCATTTTTCTCATTTTTCTTTGATTTTAAAGATTTTATATTTTTGTATTTTGTTTTTATAAAGGTTTTCCGAAAATGAAAAATCTTTTTGGTTTTTTTGGTTTTTAATATATATACATATTATATACTGGATATTTAAATAGGTACCACTACTAATCTTTTGCTTCATCTGCCAATTGTTTCAGGGTCTCCGGCGTAAAACTTCGCATTCCCAGCTTGTTGATAGGAAATTCAATTCTTTCTCTGCCAAGGGCTTGAGTGTAGATGTCTGCCAGCTGATACTCCATATTGACAAAGCAAAGTTCTACTACTCCGTTCTCAACTTGCTCTTTTATGAAGTGGAATCCGATATCAATATGTTTTGATCGAGAATGTTGAACATTGTTACAGTATAAGGCAATAGTGCTTTTGTTATCACAGTACATTAGAATTCTATAGAATCTGTGATCTCATCCAAATGACTTAAGTACAACAGCCAGACAAGGCTATATATTCAGCTTCCGTACTGGATATTATGACGCTTTTCTGCCTTTTTGATGACCAGCTAACAAGTCTGTCTCCCAATAATTGCATACTTCCAGATGTACTTCATCTATTATCTTGGCAACCCGCGTGATCAGCCTCTGCATAAGTTGTTAGAGCAATAGAAGAATCCTTTAGCTACCAGAGTCCCCTTATAACGGTTCCTCCTAGGTATTTAAAGATTTTTTTTACAGCATGTAAGTGCTTTTCGGTAGGCTTTGCTTGTATTGGGTTATAATCTTAGCACGAGAATTAACTTCTTTTAGGAATTTTGTTATACAGGCATCATGATTTGCATTAAAGACACATATCTGACAAGTCGAACGAACAAAGTGTTTGAAGTCCAAAAATGAAATAGGATTCCTAGAATGATCTGCTTTTGCAAGCTTTAGCGTTTTTTTACAGACTCTTTAGATGCAGGCCAATTCCTATATGTTTGATTATTGCTCCTAGGTTTTGGTGTACAAGCATTAGAAGTGTGGTGTGTTTTAGCAGAAGGCATTTCCCTAGGTTTAAGATTCCTATTTTTGTCTTGTGTCTTTTTCTTAGCTTCCTCTAGATAGTAATTATGAGCCATATTATTAGAACCATACGATTCTTTTTAACTATTCCTAGAAGAGTTAGGTGCATTCACATGATGAGTTTTGCAGAGAGCAGTATTCTCTAACTTTAGAGGCAAAATAATGAGAGCGACTGTTTTGACAAAACATTCTTCCACATCAAATTGGGAGGGCAAACTGCGTTTTGAAAAATTAGGTCGTTCAGATTTAAAACGCATTCGTCTTGTCTAACAACTGATTGGATTTCTGGTGGTTTTGTAAAACCGTTTCCCTAAGATTGGATGGTTTTGCAAACTTAGTATCCACGCTATTTTCCTTTTAACTACTAATTCATTTTTTCAACGCTGCATTTCGCAAAAACTTTTCCCCGATCTGAGCCTTTAAATCATCATTTTCAATAGTCTTACTATTTTACTAATTATTTGCAAAACTCGTATCGTGTTGATAGAATCGTAAATTATCTTTGAAGTCTGTTTTTAAATGCTCATTTTCCTTATGCACTTCTCATTCACGTGCAAGTAAATTAGCCACATTATGTTCCAATTCGTTATTGATCTTTCAGTACCCGTTAATTTCCTTGTTAATCTTGGGCTTTATTACTTGTTTTCATCATTCAAAATTTGACCATGATTCCCGTCTTTTAAAGCTTGATTTTTGATATTTAAGTTCCATGTTATCACAATTGCTTCCATTCCCTGAAAGATCTTTTTTGAAGTGGGCAACGGTCTTTTGGAGAAAAATATTTTCAGACTCGAGAGATTAGGATTGAAAATTCCAGTTGTCATGCTATCAATGATTGGAATCAAGTAAAGACATGAAACTTGACCTTTTTCACATCTGTTCAATCTCTCTTCCCCTATGACACAATTTGTTGAGTCAGGAATGGTATTTTTCTATCAACCTTTTTTTCCAACAATTGTGTCACATATAAATGGGTTTCAATGCAACATAATGTTGTTGTACATTAGCAAGATACCAAGTTGAACAGTCAATTGTACCACAGCTAATGCTGTTTGTCATTCCACTTGGAGTTGATATCTGCATACCTCACCAGCAATGTGTATCTTTTCTTTCCCGAAATCTGCTGCTTGAAACATGCCTTTTCTGATTCTGTCTCATTGCTTTCCGGTAACAAACACAAACCAGCATAATGATTAAACTCGAATCCACCGTTCCCCTCTTTTTGCCTGCTATCACTCTATCATTACACCCTTTTTGTTATTTTCCTCGTTTATGCTGTGGCTCTTTCATCAATAACTTCCTTAACGATCCATGTTGATCATTGATCATAGAATTGTTGAATCTCGATTCTAGTGTAATCTAAAAGGACTCTTGCGTATCAATTGCACCATCAAAATCATCGAAACGTATCGAAAATTTAATTGAGAATGCTAAAACTGTTTCATGAGTACTCCTAACGCATCTATGATTCAGTCATCTTGAAATTCTTTCTTTATTCAGGTTGCTTTTGTAGATGATCTAAGTTTAGAACAACAATTCACAGAAAGTCTGATTAATATTGATCAAATAGTGCCATACCATACATGCCCGTTTGAATCCTCCCTTGATTGATTGAACATGGAGATATGAATGAAGTAGGCGAAATGATATCATGCAACTTTCCATTGCTTTGTTTTGCATTTGTTGCAACTCATACAACTCTCTCTCTTAGAAATTAGAATTCAAAGATTCCATTGTAATTCGATGTGTGAAATGAAATTAAGGATCTTAAGTAGATTAAGTGATTTTATTGTGGTTTTGACGAAGCAATTAACGTTCACGGGATTTTACAAATCTATGATTAAAAGTGAGAAAAGAATTAAATCTTTCGCGGGATTTTACAAAATCAAGAAGAAACCGTGAAATAATGATTAATTGTTGTGAATCGTGTTGTTTGTGAAGAACTTTGACTTTTTGTTGACGAATAACGAGCGAAAACGATGAACGGTGCACAAGCTTTCAACCTAAAATGAGTATCGGTTGATTTAAACTCAAATAAGGAGTAACGGTGCAATTACGTTTCACTTTTGAGGAGTAACGGTGAAAATGATTAAAGGGCTAGTGTTGAAAAAGTTTGAAACCTAAAACTAAAAGTAAGAATTGTTTTAAAAGCAAAGGGTTAAAAATAAAATAGTTATTAACTAAGTGCTAAAAAGTGAAATTGTTTTGAAAATTAAGGTTAAAAATGAAAATTTTAAAATTTAAACAATATTAAAAAATTATAGAACACATGCACTGATTATGTTTTCTCTTCTTCTTAACATTGGAAAAAAATGATACGATTTGTGTTAAAATCTTGGCTCGCGGAATGCTAACGGTTATCGTCCGGCAAAAACTAAATATACTGTGTTGATAGAAAATGAGTCACGATCACAACGATGTATGTCTTAAGTCTCGTCGTTGAACGTCACACGAAACCGTAAAACCGAAAAAAAACTTAAACGTGTATAGACTTGTTCGGGTCTGAGTTAGTTCGGTTCCTAAAGGGTTTTTTGACTAGTTCGGTTGCTTAAGAATTTTACTAGATCGGGTGCTTTTGAAAAACGTCTAGATCGGTACATGATGAAAGAACTAGATCGGGTCTACTTTGAGTCAACTAGTTCGGCTCCTAAAGACGAACTAGTCGGCTGGTGCTTGAAGGAAAAATACTAGATCGGTGCTCAAAGTTGAACTCCTTCGGTACACTAGTTCGGTTCCTTAAGGTGTTTACTAGATCGGTTGAACTCGTTCGGTGGTTTAGATCGGTAGTGACAAAATCTCAAACAGTTGGCGCACGTCTTTCTTCTTGTAAGCGTTGAGTACCAACCACACCAATGATAAGCAACCCAAAATAAGCTCTTTTCACAAGAAATAAGCAACGATTATTAATCCACAAATAAGCTTCTTAAAGATATTTTAAGCCTAAATAAGCAATGAAAATTTGACAGAAATATGCTTGTGACAAATAAGCTGCGTTAAACCAAATAGACACAAGATATGAAATAAATAACCCAAGTGATCTAAGACGAAAGCAAATCAGACTACGAAATAGACTTTGAGACACATATATGGTTATAAAGAATCCCCTTTTTTCTCAAATCTCCTTAACGCATCCTTTATTGACAAACGGGAGTAAAAAAAACACAACAGAATGTTTAAAAACAAAATTGTATCCTTATTAAAATAATGATATCAATTTGGTTGTAGTTGTGCAGATGTTTAAAACGATTTTAAAAAGAAAAAAAAAGACAAACAAAATGTTTAAAAACAAATATAAACCGGATGAAAAATTAAGCCCTTTAAGCCGAACCAATAAGCTCAAAATAAGTTGTCATAACAAAAACACTAAACCCAACCTTGGTTCTTGATACCACAACGAAACACTAAAGCCGTCAAGATACAACCATGGCTCTTGATACCAATTAAAGAATACTAGTAATCTTTAATGATATTATGCTAGAACTGGAGAAAGGAGTGGGTTGGAAGGATTCTAGAGAGAAAGTAATATTGAATATATGTGTGAAATGTAAGAATGAAACAACCAACCAACCACCCTCTCCAAGGCATGGAGAGGGTATATAAACTACATACTTGGCCGGCCATGGGCCTTAACGGGCTTTCCATAGGCCTTGGGCCAGACTAGCTTACTAAACTAATCATATAACATACTACGGGCTAAGACTATTACAACTTGGAAGTGACCGATGCTTTTCTTGTTTCCAACAAGAGTGGAAGTTAACTCTTAATTCTACTTGTATTTTATTTACTTAGGTTTAATACTAATCTAACCTAATTATTCTAATTAAATCTAATTAAACCTAAATAACGCAAAAAGGATGGGTTCATCCTAAGAGACTGGCACGAGTTTAGTTCCAAATTATCCCTAAGGTGGATGGAACCTAAGCACACAAGAGATTAACAAAAGATAAGGAACAGGTCAAATCTTAGGAAAACGTATTAGCCAGTTTAATATAATAATATGCCTATGATTGGTTATACGTGCAATGATAGTATTAACTCGTTTGGTGGTATATCATTTCCAAAGTTAAGGTGGATCAGTCTCCCTAACTCGAGGTTTGGTTGCTAGTTACTCCTGTCATAGATTAACCAAAACACGCAAAAAGCTCACACACAAAAAAAAACCGTTTGATTATAATTTTATCTAGGAAACTATATTCGTGGTTAAATTTGATCCTAGCGTCATAGAGGCTTTAGCCAATCTCACTGCTTAATGAAATTTCAATACTAGTATCCACACCTACTTAACTACCTATAGAAAACAAACGTTATGTGTAATCCAAAGCACCGAGTTCCCCCCCCCCCCTTTTTTAGACCTACCTATCCCACTTAACCATTAGATCAAAACAGGGGGCTTTCTAGTGGTGATCCACTTAGTCTAGCTATATGAATAAAGCATTATATGTTTCTATCCTGGAGCCGCTTACCTACGCCCAAACAACACCGAAGTTGCAGCGCATTAAATATGTAGGACTAGATCCAGTTGAATGATAGGAAAACACATAATTAAGCACATAAACGGGTATGAAGTGATAAACATAATCAACATGCAACGAATAAAGAACAATTGATATAAAGACAAATCAAAACATTATATTATCATAAACATGGCTAATACCTAAAGGTATTAGCTGATAGTCATTGTAACAATACATGAAATCATAGATGAACGATTAAACATATATGCTAACCGATACGTGTATATGGAGTGTAGAGATTACAAAGTTTTCCACATTGTGATCGATGACCACCTTATTCTGGACCTTCTTGGCTTCTCTATTGATCCTTTTGGAAATCAAGAACTTGGTGGCTAAAAGCATGTATAAAATCGTATTTAGGTTTTGGTATTTATAGACTCTGAAAATTGGTCGATACGGCGTATTAGAACTGAATACGGCATATCGGGGTTGCTTGGCGTGGGCCCCAAGAATAAAATATTCTAGAATTTTCTTGAGCTGGTATGGATACGGCGTATCAAACCTCCTGGATACGGCGTATTAGACCTCCTCGATATGGCGTATTTGACTATTAGGGTACTACGCATTAAGCTCCGCTGGTACATTTATTGTGTATTTAAGGTCCTTGTACGGCGTAGTTAGGGCTACTCCAGTAGGTGTATTTGTACATCTTGGGTATGCGTAATCGAGCTTCTTGGTACCGAAGTATTGCGAAAGTGTGCTTTTCTTGATATTTGACCCAAAGTATAATATACGAACGTATATACTGGATGTGGATACGGCGTAACTTCAAAGTCAGGCACTGGTCTTTTATTCGACTAAAGTCTTGGAATAATCATATAGGGTTCTTAGAATAACCAATTGCTTTAGACCAGTAGACTTTCTCGAACTCTTCATTTATGCTCCAAAATGCGTGCCTTTTACAACAATGTATACTCTAGTCTAAGGATAATAGACTTGACCACATAAGAAATTCACAGTTCAACTAAAGTCCATGGTGTGACATTTCCTTGCGTGCCCTCTCCAGTATTCATCCGACTATAAATATCTTATATCATTCCCACAATATAAACAAGCTCGAGTACGGACTCTAGAATAAATCTCGAATTACGCTTTAGAATAATATGCCTTAAACAAACATTATTTAGGAATAAATCATGATAATTTGGAACACATAAATTAATAACTCATATCTCATATATTATTAATCACATAATTTACGCTTTAATATTCCGATATCCAGACGTTAATGATTAAACTTTCCTTAATATCTATTATAACTTGACTTATATTTGATTTCACACCTTATCTTACATTTTATCAATTTTTGAATCTTTACGAATGCAACAACATTCAATTCTTAAATCCTGCTAAGGCACATTGTACCTTACAATTGTCTCGCTTCTTCTTGTCATATGTACGTTTCTCATTCGTATTAAAAATACACATGTTAGTCTTTAATTTCGTTAGTTAAAACTAGAATAACATAAACAAATAATCAGATCAATATTTATATTATTGCTCTTTTATACTTAATCGATGTAATAGAATTTTCAGAAAATTTTAACTTCCCAACAATTTTAATCATTCATAGTTGATAAAACTTCGATCAAACTAAATACTAAGATATTCTATACTATACCAACTAGTAATATAGCCATTTGTGAATTCTATTTTTTAATTGCACAATGTCCAAAATTTTGACCCTAAAGCTCTCAACTTTAAGTTTAAATTTAAATCAAAGCTATATTAAAGATCTGTATTTCTAGTATAATTATATCTTATATAACATGTCGATTAAGTATTACTGTATTTATTTTATAAAAACTTATATACTTAATTGGTTTCACAAAATACATTGCTTCAATAATTCTAAATTATTTATTTGTAATGATTCTTTAATCACTCAAAGGTATATTAAGTGATATTGACTCTGAATATCAACAACTAAGTGAATTTAATTAGTCAATCTATCTTTTAGATCACCTTAATCACATTATGAACTTCTCACATAAACTTCAAAAACATTAAAAATCATAATACAAAATACTAACATCATTCTTGTTCTTTAATATATCATTTATCCTCACTTAGATATTAAAATTTTAAGGAATGATTAACACAACTAACGTGTTATATTTTGTATTATTATCAATCATTCTCAATTTAAATCTAGTATTCATATTTAATAAGTGATTTAACTTTCACTTTATTTATCCATTAAACTTACTATTAAGATTAATCTTTACACTAATAGTTCGCAAACTCATCCATATCATCTATCCTGGCACAAGTTTAGAAAAAATCCAACTATGAATATTCCCTTAGTTTTGTCACATAAAGTCTTTCACATAATTAACAACTCATAAAATAGAAACTAAAAATGCAGTATTGTAATTATGGTTGTGATGTTCAAAAAAAAATTATGGTTGTGTTTAGGGGTGTCAAATGGGTTGACCAGATTCGACCCGAACCTGATAAGGGTCTGGTTGATTTGGGTCCAACTTAACATATCGGGTTTATCGAGTCAACCCGATAGTCTAATAGGGTCGGATGAGAGTCCTGGTTAGTTTCATATCGGGTTATCGGGTCAACCCGATAAGATATAGTTACATATTAATAAATCTCTAATTTTTGAACAAAAAGCTATAATATAGAATACAGTAACTAGCTTAAAGACCCGTGTAACCTCGGGTGTAAATTAATTTTTTAAGAAGTTATATGCATAAATAAAGTAAGAAAAACACTGA
>BQNB010120454.1:3658-20630 GCA_026074375.1 Tanacetum coccineum | reverse complement strand
TCCCTATGAGGCTATTAGGCATGCTTATTTAGTTGAGACTGAGACACCTGAGTCACCCACACCGTAGCATCACCCACTCTACTCCTTGATAGTACACCACCCACACGTCATGCTGAGGATTCAGTGGATTCTGACACGTCCGGTGTGAGATCCACGATATCGGATTCTACCACACCACTTTCACTATATCACCCGCTTACCTATGATTCACCCACTTTGGTTCCCATTCTCCATAGGATCACACGTATGGTCGTGCGTGTTTCGCCTGCGATGTCACCTGGCCTCTCTGCCAGTGTAGCAGAGGTGGCAGCTATGTCAGATTTAACGTTTCGTAAGAGGTTTAGGTCCTCTTACGAGAGTTCACCACCATCATCACTGCCAGACCTTCCTTTACAGAAGCGTTATCAGGGTACGTCTAAGTTAGTAGAGGATGATGATGAGGAGGAGGACGAGGAGATAGAGGAGAGTTCAGATTCTGATAGTGAAAGCGAGGGCGCAAAGGACGAGGGTCCTACTACAGAGGATGAGGATCCTGCTCCAGGGGACAAGGGTCTTGCTGCGGGGGACGAGGGTCCCGGTATAAGAGTTGAGAGTCTTGGTTTATGAGGGGATGCGGCTATACCTGAGGGTCAACAGCGGGCAGCCCTGGTTGTAGAGACAGCCATGGGTGAGCCTTTAGGATTGGGTTATGAGGCATTGAGACACCGATAGATAGCATTGGGGGAGGGCCGGATGCCCAGTATATTCGAGGTAGGTTAGGGTTATGGATCTGTACCAGAGCCTAAGAGACCAGAGAGAGTGTCGGCACTTAGGCAGCCCACATTTACTACATGGATAGACCCAAAGGATAACAGAGTTTACATTGATGTTCCTGCTTACCCACGACCAGCACCACCTGTTTAGACACCGCCCTCTCCTGGGTGGTCATCTGGTTCACTTCCTATTTCTCCAGCACCATCTATCGTTCCTTCACCTATTTCATCACCCATGATACCACTGATCGTTCCATCGTTTGTAGCTTCACCCGCTATGGCTGAGACTGAGGGATTTTTTACTGAGTTGGGAGCCTAGGTTTAGATGCAGGGAGGATTGATTCGTGATCATATGGTACGATTAGGGGAGCTATCACCTGCTTTGTTTGAGAGGTATGATAGGGATATAGGAGAGTTGTTTACTAGGTCAGGGGCAGTTAGGGATGAGATCTTCTCCCAGAGATATCGATTTAGGAGTCTAGAGCATGAGTAGGAGAAGGTTGCAGTAACTTTTGGAGCGATTTGGAGACCAATATTAGCCCTGGAGTCATGGGTAGGTCAGACGGATGCATAGAGAGCAACTCTGTGGCATGTGATGACATCAAATAATGTCTATTTTATAGCATCATTTATCCCATGTAATTAACCTATTTTGTATGATTATTGCAAAGAATTGTTACTTAATCGTTTGTATTTGAGAATTGTAGTAATTATGATGTACTTGGTGAAACTTGACTAAAATGCACGCATTCTGGAGCTTAAATGAAGATATTTTGAAGATTACTGTTCTGACAACCAATACGCCGTATCCATCAAGGAAGATACGGCGTATCTGTGCCTACACTCACCAAAAGACCACAAAGGAAACAAGATCAATACGCCATATCCAGAGAAGACCAATACGCCGTATTAGAGATATAGTATGTGAATATTCTGGAAGATATCAAACGTGGTCCCTACTCCAAGAAACCCCAATACGTCGTATCCAAGACATTGGATACGCCGTATCGAACCGACTCCAGACCCTATAAATAGAAAACTCAAAAACGAGTTTTAAGTGTGCTAAATCATATTTTCGATACCTAAACCACAAAAGTCAATTTCCAGATGAGAAAAAGAGCAGAAGAGGTCTTGCAACGCGATCCAATCCATAGGAGACAACGTGTAATTTCTTATACTTTTGTAATCGTTCAGTTTTTGGTATCATTCGTTAACTCGGTTAGTTTACCTTGGCTAAGCCATTACTCTTGTATTAATTATGATGTTTGAAGGCTAATACCTTCGGGTATTAGCCATTATTATGAAAATTTGAATGTTTGGTTTTGTTTATATCTCGATTTCTTAATTTATCGTTGATTGCTTGTTTATGTTTATCAATTTATACTTGTTTACGTGCTTAAGTATGCGACCTATCATTCAAATAGGTCTAGTCCTACATATTTAATGCGCTGTAACTTCGATGTTGTTTGGGCGTAGGCTAAGAGTCCGGGATAGCTCTCCATATTGCAATTTATATATCTAGAATCATAGGATCACAAATATTGACCTATCTTTGCCCTTTGATTGTGAGCTTAGTTGAGCCATAAGGTGACCTTGGTACCAACGAGTACGTTCTAATCAATTGGTAAAGACTCGGATAGTGGACTACTAGTATATAAGGAGCCGTTAAGCAGTAAGTGGGTAAAGTCTCTATGAGCTAGGGTTTAGCAAGATCACCATTGCCTTAATCCCTAAGATAGATTATAATCAGCAAATAAAGATGCTTTATGCGGATGCTTTAATTATGACAGAATTAATGTGTCTAGGTCTTAGGAAGAAGTCCCGCCTAAGTCTAAGAATGATATACCACCTCGAGATAAGTAAACATTGCACTGAATAAACAAACTAACTTCTAATCAGATTAATGATGGCTAATACAGTTTTCTATTATAAGGCTTGACCGCTCTTTTATCTTCTGTTAATTTGCTTGCGTGGGTTAACGTGTCTTGAATTTATTGTAGTCACCACCAAACCCGTGCCAGTCTATCAGACTGAAACCCCCCATTTAACCTGTTAGAATTAGGATTAGAACTAACATATGATTAGCATAAGTTTGACTTAGATTAGAATTAACTTAGATTAGTAAACCAAAGTATTAATAAATTGAAAGATTTAACCTCGCTTCAAGTGTTCGACACCCTACTTACCACGAATCTACCACTGACCGGGTATACTGCCCTTTAAAGTGTTGTTTTTGGTTAAGTCGGCAAAATATAAATTTAAAACTTGAATCATAGAAATATACACCACACAACGACACATCAACATGTAATTAGTGATACGCATATGGAGAACCGGGAGTTGCAATTACAGATCGCAGAGGAGAGGCGTGCACGGTTGGATTTGGCTAAGATTGTTGATAGTAGGAGGAGAGGGCAGGAGCCCAGAGGAGATGTGTAGGATGCATGGGATTTGATTAGTAGTTGTGTATATCACTAAACCGAGTAGCGTCGGTATTATGATTAGAAAAGTTTTTTTTGTAGTGGTAGTTATGACAAATCCTTATTAGTCGTTAGATGATTTGTATTGAAATCATTTTTATGATAGTGAAGGAAAATTTGTTTGATTTTTGTGGTTAGCAGTGTTTTGTGTTATTATCGGTTGGATGGATAAGATCAGTGCTTGAGAGCACAGTTTCCCGTGCGTGGTTGTGTTACGATTAGTCACTCGTGTTAGGGCGGACACCCATTTCTTGTGAGGGTTAGTGTACGATTTAGTTGGTATATTCCGTAAACTTGAAATATATTCGAGTTGGTCGATTATACTGTTTTGTTAGAGAGGCTAATAGGAAGGTGAAAGACCGTGAATAGGTCACGAGGAAAGTTGGAAGGAATTTTAGTAATCGAATTTGAAACCTGATTATACTTTTTCTTGTGTAAGCTTTTGAAAGGTATCTTGACCTATCTAAGTGAAGTGAGATTTAAGGTACTCGTTGAGTAGGATTGATTTGGAAAAAGGTTAAGGCAAATAATGATGAGGTTTAGACAATGAAACGGTCTTCCTAGAAAGGTAGAGCCTGAAGTGTTTGACCAAGTAAGGTTTACTTGGGGATTTTGAGTGAGTATTGGTAAAAGAACCATAGACGTTCTTGTGAAAGTAGAGTGTGAGTCGTGTTATGTAGGACACATACCCTGTAGGGTTAGTTCCGTTGGTTGAATAACCGAAAAGTTTGGCGGTGCCAATAATGATAGAATAGTCATCACGTCAAAGACTGGATCATATTCAGACACCCGACTGAGACTGTGTGACCTAAGTTTAAAGAAATTGTAAAACTAAGGGATAGTAGGAAAAACTATCATGATTGTGTGAATGGACGTAGACTAACCATGAGAAAATGTAAGATTTGGACTGTGTATAAAACTTAGTCTTTAGAGGAATCAGAAGAAACATTGCTTGAAAAGACTAAACCCTGGTGATTTGATGTGATTCATCGAGGAATGGAATTTCTTGTTGATGTTGTGATTCGATGATTTGAGTTGAATTTCAGGGCAAAATTCCTTTAAGGGGGTTAGACTGTGATAACCGGTAATTTTCTCAGGGTTAAGTATTATAAAATATTATAATTTCGTACTTTGAAGTCTTTCGATCTTGTCAGTTTTCCTGGTGAAAGATAAAAAGTTGACTTCAGTTGACTATTTTACGTAAAACAGTTATGGTTTAACCGGGAGTTTGATGGAGTCTTAAATGTCAGGAGAGAATCGCTTTTGATTCGTCTTTCCATTTCGGAGTATTTGGTTGGTATTTTAAGTAATTTTGGGAAGCTTTCCCGTGATTTCCTGAAAATCGTCATGCAGCGCGTACCGGCACGACAGTTTGTTTGGGAATAAGTTTAAGTGATTCAGAAGTGTGTAATGAGCTTATTTATTTAATAAATTCATAATTTAGAAAACATTGGTTTAAAACGTAAATCGTTGGTGTGTGATTTGAAAGTTTTCTGAAAAACAGTCATTTTCGTGAAATTCGGTAAAAGACTGTAACGGTCGTTAAAGTGTAAATTTTGAGCAAGTTGGTTTTGACAAAGCGTATTTTGGGGATTTAAAATGTTTTCATGATTGTGAGGATGGTTCGGTTGAGTTTTGAACAAAAATTCATGTTTTCGGTCCTGACCCGGCCGACAGCGTCTAAATAGAATTTTTGTAATAGATTAAGGTGATATGTGTCGTATAAATAACCTAGATTTATGGAAAAGTGATTTTAAACGCAATGGGAATATTAATTAAACTTAGGTAATGTTTTAAATCATCAAACTTTCAACTTTTAAGTGATCTCGACAAGAAAAGAAGAACCCGAGACCCTCCTAGGATCCAATTTCGGTCAAGATAGGCCATAAGGGACAAGATGGCTATTTTCTAGCTAGGTTGTCTCAACCTAGTACCCTAATATTCTTCCACCACCTCAAACTATCATTCATACACTCATTTTGAAATCAAACACAAAAAAATAACTCTCTCTTCTCTTTCTCTCTCTCTATCTCTCTATTTCGGACGAGCAACACCAAACCACAAAAAAACATTTGTTTTTTTTAAGATTGCCAAGAACACGGGGTTAAAAAATCGATAGTGGGTTGATATTAGATAGACGTGGGTTATAGAAAAAGGTTATTGGGTCTTTCTCTTGCGTCAAAATCAAACCAAACTAGCCAACGTTGTAAGTTTTTTATATTTGATTTTAAGTTGTGCTTCTATGCTTATTATGGTGTCCTAATACTAGTTGTACAAGTTGATCGTCATAAAAATCAATTCTTGAAAACGAAAAATGTTAAAAAAAAGGGGTGTTTGTTTGCGTCAAACTCGAACAAAAGGAACAAGGGTCGAAAGTTTAAATATTTTGGTTGTGGTGGTATTTTTACAGTTTTGTCAAAGTACTTTTTGGGCTTATTTTGAAAGATGCTTAAAAATAAGCATAGTTTGAGCTTATTTGAATGTTTTGGACTTCTATTGGGCCTTAAGGCCCAATAAGCGAAAACTAGTGGTTTAATACGTTTAAAGTGGATTTTTAAAGTGAAACGTGTTTCGTGTCAATATTGAAAGTCGATGGAGGGAAATGCGTTTTGTTAAAGTATTTTTGAGATATAGAATTGGCGTTTGGTCGGAAGGTAGCGAGAATTGGGAAAAAGGTTTGGAATTGAGAATTGGGAAAAGTATTTGGACTTGAGAATTTGAGAAAAAGTGTTAGAATTGAGATTTTTAAATCTTGGGAAATGTTGTATAAACGAACGGGTCATGCCAAAATTTTGTAAAAATCCCACACTTAGAAAATATTGTGAAAACTTATTTTGTGTCGATTCGGTTAGAGGACAAAGCGTGATTTTTAATAAAATTTAAGTGTCGAGATTTAACGATCAAGCGTGGATTATGATAAAATGACAAGGTTTTTTAATTACCCTTTTAGCCGATAAAGAGACGAAAATAATAAAATATTATTATTTTATTATTATAAATATATTTGAGTATATGTATACTTTAACGTTGCGGAGATGTTTGTCCGTTTATTTTTGATCTTCGAACTCCCACTTATTTCTCGTCAGATTTTCTTGGATTGTTTGATCGTTTGTCCCGTTTCAACGGTGATCGATGTTTTGGATAAATGATGTTGATGTCACACTTAGCCCAAGTGTTTTGAGTCGTTTTGAGTAATTTACCACACAACCATAATATGAGATAACGGTTTTGGTAAAAGATAACTGTTTTGTTATGAGATAACGGTTTTGGTAAAAGATAACGGTTTTGTTATGAGATAACGGTTTTGGTAAAAGATAACGGTTTTGTTATGAGATAACGATTTTGAGATAAAGGGTAAAGGTTTTGTGATAAGGAAAGAGATTTTTGTAACGGAATTAAGAATCTTGGTGTGAGTAAAGATGAATACTTGTACAATAAGACAGCTTGCGTTGAGATTCATTGTGCATTGAGTTTGAGATTTGTGCAATTTGCATTATTTGCTATTAAGGTGAGTTCTTGTATCCCCATTTTTCTACTATTTTTTCGTTGGGGAAAAATGATACTCAAATGTGTTTTGAACTGTTTTGAAATTAAACTGTGTGAAACGTGGTTTTGTTTTTGGGACAATTATGTGCTTATGATTGCTATGTGAATATATGTGATGTAACTTTACTTGCATGTACTGTGTTTGGCATGCAAGGGTTGTGATTTTACTTGCGTGTACTGTGTTTGGCACGGCAAGGGTGATTGGCAATGATTTGCCATGTCTATTTGTGGTCCTGCCCTAATATAGTGCTCCAGCTGGTAGGCCCTTTAGGTGCGTAAGTGACATATTTTGCTACCTGACTAGCGGGGATGCTAGGGCATGGTGATCGACTAGCGGGGATGCTAGGTCGTGTTTACATGATTAGCGAGGTTGCTTAGTCATGGGTGATTTGCATATATTCACTATCATATTGCACTTTTGTCCACTGATTTGAGATATTGGCACAACTTTTGGGTTTAAGGTCAAACCTACGAGCTCACCAACATTTTGTTGATGTTTTCGAGTATCATTTTCAGGTGTGTCAATTAACGGTATGTGAATGATGTTTGAAGAGCAAAGATGTAACCCAAGGGGACTGGGTCAAGATGGGTTTTGTTTATTTTATTGTCAAGTCTTAACTTGTAAAATTTATGTAAACCCAAGTTTCATTTCCTTGTAAATTATAAAGTGTATGATCTTGTATCTTGTGCGATGAACGGTATCGTCGCATCTTGTGTTTCCGCCACTGACGGTGTGTGACAAATACCTATCCCTAAGATCATAATACATCTTATCAGCTCCTGGGTGTACAGAGTACTTCGACTTATGGGCTTCATCCATTATCATGGTTCTCACATCACCCTTCAAAGGGACCCATATTCGATCCAGGTAATACAACGCCCCATCGCTCCTACGTTCGGTAATACAAGAACAACGGCCACCATCGCTCCTACCAATATCTATCATCCTCATCTAGTCCCCTCTCACTGCAATCCCCGCAGACTTCATCAGATTACTCTCCAGAACTCTCTATTATGCTTCACACTCTTTGATTTACCTTAATACTTACTGAAAGGGTCCAATTCGATTAGATATAATTCTCTTAGGCTTGATACTTGACTGAAGGGTCATATTCATAGATCTAATTCTCTTAGGTTTGATCCTCTCCTTTCTACTCAATGCGTCGGCTACTACATTCGCCTTACCAGGATGGTAGCGAATTTCGCAGTCATGGTCGCTAAATAGCTCTATCCAGCGACGTTGATGCATGTTCAGTTCCTTTTGGTTAAAGATATGCTGGAGACTCTTATGGTGGGTATAGATGACACTCTTTGTTCCATACAAGTAGTGCCTCCAGATCTTAAGTGCAAACACAATCGCACCCAACTCCAGATCATGGGTGGTGTAGTTTTTCTCATGGGTTTTCAACTGCCTAGATGCATATGCTATCACCTTACCTCTTTTCATTAACACACAACCTAATCCTAAGCCCGATGCATCACAGTACACCATAAAATCTTTCGGTCCATCGGGGAGAGCTAGAACAGGTGCATTACATAACTTGTCCTTCAAGGTTTGAAATGCCCTTTCATGTTCTTCACCCCAATCAAAGGTCTTAATTTTCTGAGTCAAGACAGTAAGCGACTTAGCTATCTAAGAAAAGTTCTCAATAAATCTATGATAGTACCCCGCCAAGCCTAAAAATGAACGAACTTCAGACGGAGTTCTAGGGGCTTCCCAATTCTTAACAGCTTCAATCTTACTAGGTTCTACATGAATACCATCTCCATTAATCACATGTCCAAGAAACTGTACTTCTCGCAACCAGAATTCGCACTTGGAAAACTTAGCATACAGTTTCTCTTCTTTGAGCAATTCTAAGACTAACCCTAGGTACACTTCATGCTCTTCCCGGGTATTAGAGTAAATCAAGATGTCATCAATGAACACTATCACAAACTTGTCTAGATAAGGCCTACACACTCGGTTCATCAGATCCATAAATACCGCTGGTGCGTTAGTCAGACCAAAGGGCATTACTGTGAACTCGAAATGTCCATAACGAGTTCTAAACGCAGTCTTTGGAATTTCATCTTCATGCACTCTCAGCTGGTGGTATCCGAACCTAAGATCTATCTTAGAGAAGTACTGTGATCCTTGCAACTGATCGAACAGGTCGTCTATCCTAGGGAGTAGATAACAATTCTTAATGGTCAACTTGTTCAACTCTCTATAATCGATACACATCCTAAATGATTCATCCTTTTTATTCACAAACAATACCGGTGCTCCCCAAGGCGATGAGCTTGGTCGAATGAAACCCTTGTCCTGGAGTTCTTTGAGTTGACCCGACAACTCCTCCATTTCAGAAGGTGCCAATCGATAGGGAGATTTCGCAACCGGTATTGCTCCAGGGACCAACTCAATCCGAAATTAAATTTCCCGAATAGGGGGTAATCCTGATAGGTCATCCAGAAATACCTCAGGAAAATCTCTCACCAAGACCATCTCTTCTTGTTTCTGTTCCTTGGCCTTAGCAATCATTAAATGTCTCGCTTTCTCTTCCGGTCTTTCTCCTAGCACTCTAAGCACCTTGCCATCTAGTAGGGGTATTCTAACTACTTTCTCGTGACAAATTATTTTAGCCTTGTGGTTAGACAACCAATCCATGCCTATGATCACATCAAAACTCCCGCTTCCGAACGTTATCAAATTAATGTCAAACACATAACCATCTATTTCTAGTTTGCAACCCTTAATGACCTTATCAATTTCTACTAGCTGCCCGCTAGCTATTTCAATCTCATAACTAAATCCTAAATCACTAGGCTCTATGCCTAACATAAGTATGAAAGTAGTGGAAACAAAGCTATAGTCGACACCAGAGTCATATAAGGTTGTGGCATAATGATTGTTCAAAGTGAACGTACCTGTCACGATTTTTGGGTCCTGGCGAGCCTCCTCTGCTCCCAACATAAATGCCCTCCCACGTGCCTGGTTACCGTTGTTCCCATGACCCTGGCCCCCATCAATAGCTAAAGCTTGGTTTGGACGGTTTACTCTTGGCCCTTGTGCTCGGTTCATCCTAAGACATGCTGACTTGTAATGATCGGTACCTCCACACTCAAAGCATGCTCCACGAGCAGCTGCTGGATTCCTAGCATTTACTAGGTTCACATTCCTAGGTACCACTCTACAATCCTTAGCAAGATGTCCTGGGCGGTTATAGTTGAAACAAGTATAACAGGGTGCCTCAGGTGGATGGTAAAAGTTACATGTGGTACACTTAGGTGTCGTACCCGGGTTCTCTCTCCTAATAGGATTTGTGGTTGTAGCAAAAGCATTTCTAGTCCTAGTTCTCTTGTTATTATCCCTCCCATTCATATCCTTGCTAGGTTCTCCCCTATTTCCTCTTTTCTCATGGTTCTTTTTGATTGATCTATTCCTAATGGCTTCATCGGTTAGCGTGCCAGCAATCTGCACAACCTTTTGAATGGTCGTTGGCTCTGTTGCCGCCACCATCCCTCAGATCTGTGAGGCAAGGCCATACACGTACCTCTCAATCCTTTCGTTTTCCAGGGTTACTAAATGAGGAACTAACCTAGCCAACTCATGAAATCTGTTAGTATACGCAGCATGGCCAGCCCCGACCATTTGATTCCACAACTAAGTTTCCAACTTTTGCATCTCGTTACTTGGGCAAAATTCCTCTCTAGTCAAAGTCTTAAAGTCTTCCCATGACATACTAACAGTGGCTTCTCGACTTTGTGTGTGGATTTGAGAGTTCCACCACGTAAGAGCCTTACCAACAAATGACCCAGCAGTGTACTTTACCTTTTGGTTATCCATCTTCTCAATCCAACGGGTATAAACTATGGCACCTCCCTTACTATCATACTATTTTGGGTTACAAGCTAAGAACTCCTTATAGGTACAACCCTACGGTCGTTGTTCTCAATGACATTCCTAACATTACCCTGAATGTTGTCATTGATTACATTTCCGTTCTGGTTCCTATCATCTCCCTGATTGCTACCTTGGTCGCCTACTTGAGCTAAGATAGTGGGAAGTAAGTTCTGCAGTTGTTGTGCAATGATAATGGAGAAGTCGGGGACTCCGTCAACACCATCATTCACCTCAGTGCCTTGACCACCTACTTGGCCACCTTGACCATCAATCCTACCATTACCCTGATCACCAGATCGACCTCTAGTTCTACCACCTCCTCTACCAGTCCGTCCACCTGTCCTTCCTCCTCATGGTGCGGCAGTTGCCCGAACAGCACTTCGTATCGTTATTCTTGGCGGCATTATCTACACGAGGGAGGACATAGGTAACGTTAGGTGGGCGAGAAGGTTAATATAAATATATATGATAACTTAATATACTATAGTACGCATAATACGGTCCTAAGGTGTCAACACCTATTTGTGTGAACGATATTACTAAATACACCTGAGTCGTGATATGTTTATAACTACGTTGGCCACCGTATTTAAACCCGTATCCTTTCCCAGTTGTACTCAGTATTGAGCTTCACACATTTTGATGAATGACTTAACTAATATGATAGATGATAGATGATACGTACGTGCAAAGCAAGTCATAGGCACACATAGATCCTATTATGCAACTATATGAAGGTTCCTAGGTTATAGTCTAGGCCAAACCACCTAGTTCTTTATAACCTTGGCTCTGATACCAATCTGTCACACCCCGACATAGGCGGTAACACGGGTATGCGACAAAGAATGATCAATCATAACACAAGATACAATATAGAGAAATCTAAAATGCATTAATGAAAAGTGTCATGATGATCTTCCACCTCAAGTACAGACTTGAGTGAAGTCCCAACAAGAACACATCAAATAGTCGCCAATTATTACAACCAAAAGCCCACACAGGGGTCCATACTAGTCTTGAACCAAAACCTCAAAGTACTAAGTCAAAACAACACCAAATGCAAGACCTCTCAATACATGATCCATACAGGATACTCTTAAAGTCTGCTAGCTTGCATCACAACCTTACTGATCATTAACTTCACCTGAAAATGATACTCGAAAAGGTCAACAAAAATGTTGGTGAGCTCGTAGGTTTGAGGAAAACCCAGTCGATGTGCCAATATTTCAAACAGTTAGACAATTGTGCAATATGACAGTGAATATATGCAAAACATTCTAATTCCATGACTTAGCATCCTCGCTAATCATACACCATGACATAGCATCCCCGTGCTAGTCATCACAACAGCATATACCCATGCTCTTAGAGTCGTAACTCCGAGGTCACCCGCACCTAAAGCCTACCAGCTGAAGCATTTACTTAGGGAAAGACCATCACAAACATAGCACATCTATGCTAATCACATACATTGCCATGCACCTCGATGCACACAAGTACAATCAAACCACATAATATTCACATAGCAGTCATAAGCACATAACATTGTCCCAAAAACAAAACCACATTTCGCACAGTTTAGAAAATCAGTTCAAAACACATTTGAGTATCATTTTCCCCCCAACGGATAGATTTAAAAAGTGGGGCTACGAGAACTCACCTCAAGCAAATATTACACAAGCAAATGCAATGACGTCCGACCACGACCTAGTCCAATTAATGTTCCACTTAGACTTTTATTACCAAAACGGTTTTCAGGTTTGATGCATAGAGGTCAGATGCGCGTTGTACGATTATCCTTAACGTTTTCAGTGGTGTGATGGTTGACGACTTAGTTCCGAAAGATAACATACTTCCAACTCATACCTTAGTATAATACATATACTTATACCATTTAACGTAATAGTAGAGTAAATATAAGAAAATTTTATAATAAACACTTATAAATATACTTCGGTAAATCCATTCGGGGTTATCATTAATTAATCATTTAGATTGTAAGTAATGAAACGTTTATTTACGCTAAACAATTTAGGGAAGTTTCGTAAAAATATATTTTTCATCTTTTAGTCGACGTATTAAAATAATAATATATTATTATTTTATCGAAAAATCACGTTTTGAGTAAAAATTCTAAGTATAGACTTTTTACGAAATTTCGACATGACCCGTTCGTTTATACAACTTTTCCAAGGTTTTAAACCTTAATTTCAAACATTTTCCACAATTTCACCATTTCCCGACAAAGTACCAAAATCTTATCTCGCAACGTTTATCAAAGCATATTTCGACAAAACGACTTTCAATATCATTTCATAAGTATGTTTCACTTTTCAAAAGTCCGCCAAAACACTTAAAACAACTAGTTACCGCTTATTGGGCCTTAAGGCCCAATAGCGGCCCATTAAAGTATCTGTAGATATATAATACGATTTAAGCCCAAAACTAAGGCCCATTAGTAAAAATAAGCCCAAAACAATAGCTAACAAAATAATTCGAACCACAATAAGCCACGTCTTATTGGACTTATTGGGTCGTGAGCCCATAAGCTCCATATTATACATAATAAGCTTTTAAAATAAGCTAATAAGCTACGTAGTATATTCAGTTATCATCATAAGCTATCAAAATAGTCCACAAATACACGACATACGAGGTAAATAACCAAAAATACTTTTCTTGTACTCCTTCAATTTGCCGAGAGCTAATAAGCCCAAAATAAGCTCGAAAATGCTTATAAATAAGCCAAATATGTCACTAACCAAATAAGCTAAATAGTAAATAAATGTTTTTCAACCACGATAATAAAACTACAAAACGTTCATACTCTTTTATCTATATTCGAACCATACACGCACCCTTATTATCTTTTCGTAATTTTTCGTGTCCGATTTTAAACAAACGCACCATACAACTAGCTTCTATGCATCATTTAACACTCAAAAGTACAAGTTAAATGTAAATTTAGAAAACTTACAAAGAGGATTTTGAAAAGCGAGAACGAACGCGAACCGACTACCCAAATGTAGTTTAAACAATAACTAGAACACTAGAATCAACCCGAAAATACTCAAACTCTCATGTTTTTGATCAAGTTTCAAAAATTTTAGTGTGTGTGTGTGTGTTTTAGGTCGAACGAAATAAAGAGAGCAAAAAAGAGAAAGAAAGTTTTCAAAATCATGAATAAGTTGTGAAATGAGCCAAGACAATGCGTATAGTACTAGGCTTGGGACACACTTGCTAAAAACTATCCATCTTGTTCCCTCCCTTTTGTCTTGACCGGCCATAGGATCTTAAGGATCTCGAGTTGGTTCGTTTTGTGTCAGTTTTCATTAAGACTCCCCAATCTCAACTCAAAAATATTTTCCGAAGGTTCCTAGTATTTTTATTCACTTTAAAAATACTTTTCCCATAACTTAGAGTATTTACACGACATACTTCCATTTTACACTTCCCAAAACTCGTTTTGAACATTAACGGACATGTCGGGACTCGTTTTTAGCATTTCAAGCTATACACGGGATAAACCTCCCGAAACATGATCAACACATACAAAATTCTCTAAAAAGGATTAACACATGCATCATACTCATAAAATAACCACAATCACATTCATTCACCACCGTCAACATTGTACTTGTTCTAACGAAACTGACAAAAGTTAAATAGTCAAATGACTAAATTAGAACATTCAAATCTACAAAAGGGCAAGGGTTACACTTGGCTAGTAAAATTTTGTCTTGGTCTCCTTTTTGCTTCCATATCTGACGCACACCACAAGGACCCAAGAAAGTGGTTCAAGCCACTTGGCTTGAGCCAAGATACCCTAAGACCCTAATCACTCCTTATATAAACCCCCCTTATAGAAACTTTAGGTCATTCATCACTTCACAAGCCTCTCTAAAAATCTCTTCTTCTCTCTTGTGTCAACCAAATCCCACGGCTACAACACACCATAAAAGGGTGTTTTCATATCTTTAGATTATCTTCATATTCAAGCCATACTAGGATTCATTTATTAAGGTTATTTAAGGTCTAACAAGATTTTAACTCTTGAATGTGCAAGAGTTATTAAGGGTTTCAAGATCTAGGGTTTCAAGATCTAGGGTTTGGTTATTTTTATTAGGTTTTCAAGATTTATCACTTCTTCTTTCAAGTTCTTGTTTCCTAGCTTATTCACCATCACTTGTAAGCTTATTTTGAAACTCTTCCTTCATTTATATATTTACTTATGTTCTTGCATAGATCTTTAAAGTCCTATGGTGTTTGTGTTGGTTTTTCAAAAAAAATGAAATGAGGTTGTGAAATAATGAAGTTACTATAATACTTTTACATAATTATTTTGCTTAAGGTTGAAAGTGAGTTGATTAGTGTGTTGAAATATTGATGGAGATGAGATTAGGCTAGATAAAAGTGTGGTTTTGTTGTTGGTTTAGTTGTGAATGGAGATTAGAATTAGACTAAGCACTATTGTGAAGTTTGGATGGATTTTAAAAGAGTTTTGATATATATTGGTTGTTGTCCAAATTTTATAATGATGTTAACGGGTGTTTAAAAATGTTTTAAAGTGTTAAAAGTCTAAAATTATGGTAGTATATGGTTCCCCGGTCATTTCGATATAAAGATCGTCAAAAAACAGACTTAAAACGGCCAAGTTATGGCCGAATGAAGTTTGGAACATTTTTCGGCTAAACAACTTAATGTAGTTGCTGGTGGGAATACGAAAATGGGTTTTCGGACACTTTCGGACATGTTTGAGCTTTTAAAATGTTGGCGAAACATATAGTAACTGATTCACCCGAATACGTATACGTAAAATATAGTATAAGGATTAGTCAATAATAGTATAGTGATAAGTATTCCGTGAGGATTCTAGAAGATTACTTTTGTCCAAAGTAAAATTCAAAACCTTCCCGAGTCGTATCACGACGAGGTGCGAATTGAAAATCACGGTTAAATTCGTGATCGCGTGATTTGAATGGTTTAAGAGATTTTGATTTTTGATTTCTAATAATACTAATGAAAACGCATAAAACATGTATAAGACAAGTAAACAATAAAAGCATTTAAAGCATAAGCATGAAAAACGTTAACGAGAATTTAAAAACGCAACTAATTACCGAAATATATCAAATTTAAACTCTACGAACGCAAATTCAATTTTAATAAATCCTAAATGACTAAAAATATTTTTCAGAAAAAGAATTATATTTTTTTGGTTTTTATTTTATTTATTATGAATTAAAAACTATTTTAATTTAGAAAATGAATAAAAAATAGTAAACTAAATTATAAAAATATGAAAATTTTATAGAAACTACTTTGGAAGGGTCTTCATACACTAATCTTCGAACGAAACACGGTAATCATAACACACCTCCCCTGCAACGGCGCCAAAAATTGATTCACCCGAATACGTATACGTAAAATATAGTATAAGGATTAGTCAATAATAGTATAGTGATAAGTATTATGTGATAATTCTAGAAGATTATTTTTTTCCAAAGTAAAATTCAAAACCTTCCCGAGTCGTATCCCGACGAGGTGCGAATTGAAAATCGCAATTAAATTCGTGATCGCGTGATTTGAACGGTTTAAGAGATTTTGATTTTTGATTTTTAATAATACTAATGAAAACACATAAAACATGTAAAGACAAGTAAACAATAAAAGCATTTAAAGCATAAGCATTAAAAACGTTAACGGGAATTTAAAAACGCGACTAATTACCGAAATATATCAAATTTAAACCCTACGAATGCAAATTTAATTTTAATAAATCCTAAATGACAAAAAATAATTTTCAGAAAAAGAATTATATTTTTTTGGTTTTTATTTTATTTATTATGAATTAAAAACTATTTTAGTTTAGAAAATGTATAAAAAATAGTAAACTAAATTATAAAAATCTGAAAAATTTATAGAAACTACTTTGGACAGTTTAGAAGCTAAGAAAAATATAAACTGGAAATAAGCTAACACAGATAAGCTCTAAATAAGCTGTTATAAGCTGAAAGGCAAACTAGAAAAAAATGCCTCAAAACCGAATGCACCCAAGAGTCTTTCAGAAAAGACCCAAGGGCGCAGATGGTTTAGTGTGTGTGTTGTGAGGCTTATGTAAAGGGAGAGGTCATGGGTTCGACCCCCATGACCTTTCTTTTTTGAAAAACAATTTAAAAAATATATATTCTTTTAAGCAAAAGTATTAAGTACTTAGTAATGAGTAAGTTTTGAAAAACAACTTAAGCAGAAAATCAAATAAGCACTAGAAATTGGGCTTAATTCAGCAAACAGATTCAAAGTAAGCT
>BQNB010120453.1:0-15687 GCA_026074375.1 Tanacetum coccineum | reverse complement strand
GAATTGTTGAACTTATGGTTTGGTGATTTACAATTTATTTAAATGAAAAGGCGTCCCAATCCTTTCAAATAAAGAGATTATAAATCATCCTACTTAATAATTTTTGATGCAATACGTGTACTCACAAAACTTCAAGGTGGTGGATGACATGACAATGCAGGTGCTCTAATGAGTATGGGATAAGTGTTTAAAACTCGCCTTCGGAGACGGGGAGTAAAATAATCAGGGGAGATCGACATAGATTTCAAAATAGTTGATAAGTACACTGTTAAAGTAAATAAGATAAAGGTCTTTATGAACGAGTTAACATAACAATCATCATATCAATCCTCCTATCACAAGTCCCGCCCATACAAGACTTGTAATACTTAGATTCACACATAATTTCATGTAAACAAAACTGTGACGGGTTTCGTGTAAAATGATATTGTATAAGGTTGCGAAAAGGAGAACTAGTAAGACCATTGAGCAACTCACAATGTCTTAGAAAAGTTTAGATATATATGTAGACAGCTTCCTTATATGTAATCAGGGAAATATATGTAAGGGAAATGTAACCACAGAGAGAAAATGACCGTAGAGAAAAGATAAGTGTAAGCTGATAGCAAAATGGAGCTCAAAGGCAAAAATAAACGCAACGCAACCTAAACGCATGGAAAAATAAACGCAGAGCAGAGGTAAACCCATATCATAACATGCTCAAGGAAAAATGATTCTCAAGTATATGCCATAGTAAAAACACGTATAAGGCACACATAAAAGCACGTAAGGATCAAATACTGGTTATAAACCAGACCTAGATATTCTACCTAGATATTCTACATGGTTCTATATAACCTTGGCTTTGAATACCAATCTGTCACACCCCCGGATGGGGCATGGACGGAATACGTGTCCAAGGGCGTGACGTCATAATATACATCACACAAAGAATGAGAGAACGACTACTAATGGACGTTTTGAAAATCATAACTCGTTGCATTATAAAAAAATAGATAAGTTTTACAAGATTTAAAAGAAATTAAACATTTGCGAAAGCGTAAGAAAAATGTAGCGAAAGCATAATTTAGTTTTCAAAAGACAACGAGTATGAAAGAGAAATAAAGTCTTGATAAATGGTATCATATTACACGTAGACTCCACATAGCACGTCAAAGAAGTCCAAAGCTAATCACCTAAAAAAAACATGCTAAAACGGTCAACATAAAGTTGAGTGAATTCATAGGTTTAAGTAAAGCATTTGCAAGAATAAAAAACGTTTAGTAAATACTGCTTCACTCACAGTATATGAAAAGTGTTTAGTAATCAGTAACGTTCAACCAAAGCAGTGCGGACCACAAGTTATAAAACGTATGTGACAGTTATAACAGATACAACTTCACATAAAAGGTATTTACTGTTGCGCTAAGCTCATGACACCGAAGCTCAAACTCGGATAGGGATAATTAGTCCCAATAGATCTATTTATAACACTCGCGCTTACTTAACCAGCCAGTCGGTCAAGCAATTAACGGTTCATGATAGTTCGGGCATTAGTGGTCTATTCGCAACTTAGGCAACACGTAAACTACTTGTGTCCATAGTAAAACCAGCCATGTATTTCCAAAAGAAAGGCTTTAAGTAATTGATGCGTATTTTATTTTAAATATATTTTTTGTATCAAGTTTTAAATTTATAAAACTCGATCTACCTAACCGCACACTAACGAGCAGGGAACCCGATCATGGGTAGTACAGAATGGTAAATCCAAGGTCGTCCTAAGAGCTAAGTTGTAATTAGTTTTAATTTTAAATGTCACGTTTTTGAAAATGGTTTTTGATTTAAATTGAAAGAAATTAAAAATAACAATCAAATAAATAACTTATAATAAAAGAGTTGGAGATATCAAGAGAGAAAATGTGCTAACCTAGTTACTTCATTACTATTGTTATGAAAACACTTTCCTGTGTAATGTTAGACTATGGTTTCATTAGTGGTTTCAAAGGTCGATAGACTTGAATGTGCATATATAGTCTATCCAATACTTCCTGCGATTATGAATCAGTCCCGAATCATCTGGGATGTAGGTTATCCAGGTTGCAGTGATCAATCCCAACTATTCCCAAAACATATCTAATAATCTATAAAGATTATTAACTCTCTTTAAAAGAGTTTATGTGCTTTTTAAGTACATTAAATGATAAGTGTGGTGACCGGTTAGTTCCTACACCAAGTAAGGAGTTAGTGATCCTCCCTAGTACCCATTGGATCCCATATTGACAAGATAATCTAATTATGGGGCAAGCTAGGTCCAAACCACCCGTACTGCCAAAACCTAGGGTTACACGATAGTCAAGGAATATCTAATGAAACCATAATCTAACAGGAAACAATCATAACAACAGTAATTACATAACTAGGCCAGCACTTTAAGTGCTTAGCCGCTTTTGGTAATGGAAACACAACAAGAAATAGAAGAAATCATAGATTGAAAACTCATAATTCTTATAGTATTCGTATTTGAACGATTAAATACAAAAAGTAAGTAAAGTGTGATCTCCTTTGGACTCCAGGTGGAATTTTTCGAAGGTTGGAAGCCTTTGTCGCCTCTCCAATTGGCTATGGAGGAAGTGATGTCAGAATAGCTTAAATGAGGCCTCTATTTATAGGTTTTGAACCTGTTACGGCATAACCAATAAAGGTGTTACGCCGTAACCTTCTTACACGGCATTCCATATTTAAGCAGTTGTACGGCGTAACCAGATATGGTGTTACGCCGTAACCTTTAAATAATGTCCATAAGTACGTGATCTTCATTCCATATTTGTAGATCTTCTTGGTTACGGCGTAACTGATAAGTGTTACGCCATAAAACCTAAACTTTGACAAGATTCATCAAAGATATGGTTTTTTACTGACTAACTGCGTAACTAAAAATGGTGTTTACGCCGGAAAGTCTTCTTTTGATCTTTGTTCTTTCTAATTTATGTTATGTGAACCATTTTTGGTGTACACCTAACATTCTTTTCAAGATTTACACTTTCAGTCCTTTTTTCCCTTGTTTCTTGTCCACTTTCTAATCCTTGCATTTCAAGCCGAAAACTACAAAATGAAAGAAAATAAATCGTTTTCGAGTGTTATGAAACATTTGTAGTAATATAGAGGGTATTGTTTGCCACCAAAGTATTAAATAATTTGATGTGATCAAATTAACCCCACACTTGACTTCTGCTTGCCTCAAGTGAGAACCTGTTAAAACATTCATAAAAAATTTCTCGAGAATACCTTTCAAGAAATGAAATTTATAAAACTCTTATGCATAGAAAACATCAAAGCCGAACACCCTCACGAAAAAAGGATAAATAGTCACCTCCGCTCTCATCACTAGTCCTAAGAGTTTTTTCATTTTCATGTGATCGCCATATGCACAGTCATATCATGTATTCTAATCAAAGCTTGGGAAAGTACACAAATTTACACCAGTTAACTTAGAGGTCTAAGTATTATAAAGGCAACGAATAGTAATGGTGGGTTTTTTTTAAAGGGTGATAAAGGGATTAGGATAGACATAGGATACACGGGACGTTATAGACATTTAATGGATTGTTATAGAAACACAAATAAATAGTACTAAAATAATCTAAAGGTGTACCCATTAACTACTACTGTCCATACCATGGGTTCCAAGAGTCAATGGTCTGAAAATCTGATCTTCAATAATGGGCTACTAGCTCCATTCTTCATTAGTATTGGTATGACTTGGTGTAACAATGGGCTACTACCTTCATTTTACAGAGATGTCTTGGTGCAATAATAGGCTACTAGCTCCATTTTTTATTTTTTTACTTGTGCACCATCTTTACACTTTTTTGCACCTGGGTGGCTTTCTGTTTGCATTCCTTTTTTTCTCTTATTTTCTTTCATAATATCAAAAGTTAAAAGTTTATATATTAAATTATTGCCACCTGCAACATTTGATTAATTATAAACGCACATCATCCCTAACATGAAGATAAACAATGACGAAATGGTGATACAAGGGGGTTTTTATAGATCATAACTGATTGGTCTTTCGCGAAAGCATATAATTTTTGTTTCCATTCCCCCGAACCATAGACATAAGTAGCCATAAATTTCAACACAAACAAAATTAAGACTATAGGGTAGGCTAAGGTGAAATGGTGTAACGAAACATATGGAGTAGGGTGAAAACATAGATTGGTTTAACAAGGGTGATCTAGGGGTAATCTTGCACTAATAATGAGTGCAACAAAAGGGTTTATCACGGGAGGTCGACAAGTCAGTGTAACAAGCAGTGTTTTGAAAGGCTCAAGGCGCACTAAGGCGCAAAGGGCTTATGGAGCCTTGAGGCGAGGCGTAGATCAAGGCGCGGGCTTCATTAATATGAGTCGCATTAAACTAAATTAAATTATTAAGAGGTTTTAGGCAAAAAGTTATTAGATTAATTTTAATGAGATTTAAATAACACTAAATAAATATTGTATCTAAAATAAAATTAAATAGTTAAACCAAAAATAGCATAGCCAATGTACAGATTAATGGCATAAAAATCAAAAAAAACGAGATTACGTTATCTTATTGTAAAATAAAGGAGGATCTGTATGGCAGACACTGAATAGAATGACCAGATACTCAACATGATTATTTATTAGTTCTTGGTAGTTTCTAATTAAATCTATTATTAACATATAAGGGCGATGAATGATTCCCCCGAACCATGGACTTAAGTAGCCAGAAATTTCAAAACAAAGATAACAAAAGACTACAGGGTAGGATAAGGTGAAATGGTGCAACGAAACATATAACATTGGGTGAAGACATAGATTGGTTTAACAAGGGTGATCTAGGGGTATCTTGCACTAATAATGAGTGCAACAAAAAGGGGTTATCACGGGAAGTCGACAAGTCAGTGTAACAAGTCGATAAACACACACATATAGGCTATTTAGGTGATTTCCTAAGTGTTTCCTTCTTGAACTATCTATTCCTACTAATCAATTAGGTCTTGAAATGATGTACATGTCAAGTTCTAACGTCTACAATACTACCAGCACACTCAATATTTTGGTGAATTTTTAAGTAATATGATGGAAATGGAATATTAGGCTTAAATATCACCAAGTATAATAAAGGGTAATATGCATTCGGCATAGATTAATTCTAGTTATTTAAGAAAAAATTGTCAAAAAATTTAAAATTGGCATAATTTTCAAAGAAAACTAGAAAATCGAAGGCAAAACATACGTCAAGTATTAATTCTACTCCCATCCCCCACTTGATTTGTACAATGTACCTATTGTACATTAAGGAAATGAAATAAAAAGGAAAGAGTAGAATTAAGACGAGAAACTCCTTGAGCATTGCTTCGAAATTTAAAATTTGGCGGAAATCTTTAGAGTATTTCTGTCTTCTCGCAAGCTCTTTATCCCCTGTGATCACAAAACAAACCAAAGCATAAAATCGTTCTATAAGAATTATGAAGTGTACATGAAATACAAACCTAACTCACTTTCGTAGGAATCACGGTTGCATTTAGCATATGCAACAAGCCTTTTAAAACACTTGGTGGCCCAAGTGGATGAGTTTAGTCTCGTGAGGGCTTCCAGAGAACATACCTACAAAGTCCATTTACGTATACAAGGTTTAGACATGTTTAAAACTTAAATTTTTAGAATTCAGAAGAAGGTTACGGCGTAACCATAGTGGTTACGTCGTAACCATAGTGGTTACGTCGTAATCAAGTGGTAAAATTTTAAGTTTTAAGGTGTTACGGCGTAATCATGAAATGAGTTACGTCGTAACTATAATGGTTACGGTGTAACTAAAGTTGTTACGCCGTAACTGCTGTAAATTCAGCAAAGTTACCACATGATTATGAGTTGAGCCGGTCTCGATAATTGCCTCTTAGCTTTTAGATTCTGCAAAACAAAGTAAGAAACATGCAAACCAACTAATGCAAAAAGGAAATTTCATTAAATAAAGGTCGAGTTGTCTCCCGACAAGTACTTTTATTTATTAACGAGTCTTTAAGTTAGACTCATACTAATGCTACGTTTTGTTGTTTTCTACTTCCTTTCGGGTCATTTCTTTAAATTTTGATCCGTTCTTCCTTCCAAGGGGTAAAATATTATACACGTCTTTGGTAACACAGATGAAACTTTGTCCACCTTTGAACGAGTATTTCTTAACCTCAAAAGTTTCTACTTGTACTTCTGGTGGATGATAGTCTTTGTCCTCTATTCTTACTTCCTCACATTCTTTATTTTTGAACTCATAATTATGCCACTCATAATTTTTATTATGCACTTGGTTAAAATATTCCCATATGTTATCTAAAATATGTCCCTTCTTCCCTATTCCAAGTTCGTACTCATCCACTAGCTTATCGTTTTCTAAATTGAATTCCCACTTGTAATCATCAAAGCTCCTATGAGTTGGATTATTTTCAAAGGACGAGTTATCTTGGAAACAATCAATTAACCATAATTTTAATAGTTCCTTTTTTACAGGTTCACTAATGTCTGTATGCACGACCTTAATCAATGCCATTCCCAAAAGGTATAATCTCTAGGTCTTGGTTTGTTTGATTCTTGAGAGGATGCTTCGGATGAGGGACTAATATCACACCATTCAGCATATCTATTATCCCAAACTAAGGCATCAGTTTGGCTCTTTTCTTATTTTTCTAAAAGGAAATCAGGAAAGGATAGTCCTTTTCCTTTTATTTTTCTTCTCTCATTATCGTAGTTGCAGTACCAAAACCTTACATTCCTAGTTTTAGATACCCCACATATTTCTACCCCACCATCACACATTTTTTTGTTGGGGTCACAGGACGGCCACATTTTGGTTTGTTCCTTGATATTCTATTTTGAGAAAGATCGTTTAAGCTCAGATTGTTTAGATCTTATCTAGGATTACAAACATCAAAGATAAACAATTATGCAGTGGAATAATAATAATAATAACAATGATGTTTTTCAAGGTTTTTCATTTTATTCAATCACAGCCCCAAATACTATTTGATCAGAATAGATCGGTTACTCTAACTAGTAACAGGGATTTACAATCCTTGAGGCTAAACTATAGACGTCTATACTATTTTACTCTACTATACAAACACACACGACACCTTTGTGTTTATACGACTCTCATATGATGTGCACACCAAACTACACGACCTAATGATCTCTTTATATAGTAGAGATCATCTAGGTTTACAAAGGATAAGAACAAATATAATTAGGAAACAAATAATATCTTCCTAACTTTTATCTTTATCTTCTATATCTTTTATCTTCTTAAGGAGATCTTTTAGAATCTTCAAAATCTTCCATCTTTTGAAGAATTCCAGCTTTGCATTTAAGTCCTTCTTGTTTCATTCTTTTATTTATTTTGTCTCATCAAATCAATAATTCCCAACAATCTTAACTACTTTTTGTAGTTGTTGTTTTGGTTTATTATGAGTTGTAGTTGGTTCCTTATTTTCCTCAAGGATGCACCTTTTAACTTTTTCACCACATGTCTTAGTTTTAGGCATCAGAGTGTGCTTAGGGTTGTGTGTGGAGATTAACTAAGCGAGGTGATTGACTTTTTGCTCTAACCTTTTTATAGAGGAATCATGATTCTTTAAACTTAGATCGGTACTTATCATGTCTTCTTACATCCACATCATTTGGATTGCTTGCCTTTCGCCAATTCCCTTACCAGACCATTGCTCGAATTTATCTGTTGAGGTGTTGGACGATTTCGAAGGTTTCATGTAGATCTTATCGTTATCGATTTTGTAGATCTTAATGCATTATAACCTCAACGTATTACTTTTTCTGTCATCATCCTAGTTAATTTGCAAAATCTACTTTTTAGCTCTCTATTACGTGATTTAATAGTTTCAGTTTTTTGAATGATAAACGTAATGGGTTAGGGAAACATTGATTTCCTTGTAATGCTCATTTATGCGAATGTTCAACCAATTTTTGGATTGACTTCAATGCATCTGAATCCGTCAACCCAAGAATAAGACCATTTGAGTCGACAGCTCGTCGAGTTTGGCTATTTAATCCATTGTAGAAGGTGTTTACCTTTTGGTGATCATTGAGATCGTGAAAGGGACACTTGAAAAGTAGGTCGTTATATCTTTCCCAAGTATCGAAAAGGGATTCTCCATCTCTGCTAAAATTCGATTTACTCAACTATTTGAATATCATCCAGGAGGGCAGAATCTCCGAATGAAGATTTGGCTTGCTATCACTTCCACTTTTCGTCCAATCTTGTGCGAGTTCTTTCGAACCATCTCTGAGCGATTCCTTCCATAGTTATAGGGGGGAAAAAAACATCTTTATTGTACAAGGGTAGACTCCTGAGCGTTGAACATGCTAGCGATTTCATGCACATTACTGGTATGTCCGACTACACTATCGGTTGGACCACCCGAGAAGGAAATCTTACGTAATTCCCTTAGAAGTTGTCCCTTAATTTCAAATGTTGAGTTATCAGGACAGGTGATGTGACAACCGAGATTTGAGCAGGTTAGTTTATTGATTGGTGGGTTTTACACCATATATATAATAAATAATAAATTATATAAAATATATATAAGTCTAAAAACAACAATCAATGATACCGAGAAGTAGTATAGAGTTTTCCCGGGTCGTTTATCCCCAACGAGGCTGGACTGGAGAATCGATACAATCGAAGATTTGAGTTTGAAGGAGAGTCGACTTGGGTTTGAATTGAATTTAGAGTGTGAAAAGTCAAATTCGCGCGCAATAACCAAATTAAAAACGATTAGAAAAACCTAGAAATTACGAAATTAAACTAGAAAACGAGAGCCCGAATCCCGAACAAAGGGGGAAAAACCTAAAATCTTTAAAAATAACCCTACGAAGAAAATTTCACTTCTAAACTACTCTACGGGACAAATAACGAAGAATGCAAAAGACTAGACCAAAAACGGAGTTCGTTTGACCCAAAAACGAGTCAAAACAAAATCCCGCACCCGGACCGTTCTTTAAAAAAGGAAAAGTTGTAAAAATGACCCTACGAAAATTTTTGTATTTTTCCTACAAACTATATGACAAAAGAAAATTTTCTAAAAAAGCAAAATATTTTTTTGATAATTTTTGTATTTTTTATGAATTAAATAAACTTTTAACGAAATTAAATCATAAAAAATATTAAATGATTTCAAAAAATTCTGAAATTTTCTAACAAATACTTATACTATCACAGATCCTCACGAAAAAATGAAAAACACACAACAGTTTAAGAAATAAGCCCGAAAATAAGCTTATACAGCTTATTAAGCTTATAAGCCAAAACACCCTTAAATATATAAGCCCTTGAGTCTTTAAGGAAAAAGACCCAAGGGCGCAGTGGTAATTGATGTTATAAAAGGGGAATGTATCGATTGGTCACGGGTATTCGATCTGCCTCACGTGGGCCCCGGGACCAATTGTCTTTCCCCTTTTTTTTTCTTTTCGAAAACTCAAAGAAGCAAAGTTGTTAAGCTCGTGGGGCTTAACAACTTTGTCTTCTACAACTTTTTACGAAAAGCTTTAAATAAGCATAAAATAACTTAAAAGTGACATTTATGCTTAAAGGCTAAGAGCTAGAAAAAGCTAGACAATTGGTCTTGTGGTCTAAATAAGCTAGGACTAAGGACTAAATAAGCAAAAGGGAGTCTAAACTAACCTAGATAAGCTAAAGAACTAAAAGCTTAAAGCTAAATAAGCTGTAACAGCTTATTTTTGACAGAAACTATAAATAAGCTTAAAACTAAAATTTGACTAAATCATTTGGGCAAATAAGCTAGGAAAAGGTAAATAAGCTCAACTATTATCTATGTTAACCTAAAAAGCTATGAGGGGCCACAATGAGCTTATTAGAAAAGCTCAATAAGCCAGAAAAGGAAAATAAGCAACCCCTTCACCTAAGTCATTCAAAAACAGTCAAGGGCTAGCTTGAGGCTTAAAATCCAGCATCAAAATAAGCTCACATAAGGGCTGAAATTCAAGGTACTTACTAAAGAGCTTATGGGCTCTTTAAATAAGCCAAGTAATTGGGCTTTAGGTCACTTAAAAGCTAAGAAAAAGAAGCTTAAAGTCTCCCCTTTGCACCAGGGGAGCTTTAAGGCTAATCTCAAGGGGCTTATTTGACAGCTTTCAAAAAGCTGTCAAATAAGCTCTAAATAAGAAAATAAGCTCAAACAGATTAAGTACTCTAGCAAATGGGCCTGTGCACCAATTTTTAGCTTTTAAAACTCATTTAAACTTGCTGAATTTTGTAGGTGAAAAAGGGCTTTTGTCTTTTTAAAACTGTTACAAAAAAAACTTGGTGATTTTTGACTTACAAAGTCAAAAGACAAAGAGTGTTTGCAACTTGTTTAACACACACAGAAATACACTCTTTTTTTGATACTCAAACTCAAACCACAAGTGCTTAACTAAATAAGCACTTGTGGTGTTGTTAAAAATCTAACAGTTTCAAAAATGGTTTATAAAAACTTTGAAAAACAATTTTGACACTAAAAAACTTTTAAAAACAGCTTAAATGAGCCTAACAACCTATGCTAAAACTAGACAAGTGACCATAACCCATACCACAACCATTTTGACCCGTTTTACAAGTTATCCCAAACACCCTCTTTACTTTAACTGTCCAACCTTATTGTACTTAAAAACTGTTTTAAAAGCTAAACCAGCTAAAACCTTTTATCTACTCACACTATTTTTCACCTAATTAAGCTAAATGAACACTTAAACCTATAGCTTATTAGGAAAAATAAGCTACTTACTCTCCTAGCTTGTTAAGACTTAAATGACAGTTTTAAAACAGAAACTGAGACTACTACCAATTTAATCTAATGAAACTTAAAACCACTAAGTAACAAACCTAAACTAACATGTTTTGGCAAAGATATGAACCAGGAATTAAAAAGTAAATAAAAGCTAATGTCTTAAGCTATAAATTAAGCTAAATAAAATTGAGAAATGACACCTTGGTTTTTTTGTGCCTCAGAACAAGCCACTCTTGTTGAGTGAGTAGCTTAAAACCTGAACCTAATGGCTCCTTAGCCTCTAAACCTGAGCTTAAAGCTCAAATAGCTTTTTAAAAGCTTATCACCTCCTTGTTGCTTCAAAATGAACTCAAAACACCTCAAGTATCCATGATTTTGATTTACAATGAACAAAACCAGTGAATAAATGACTTTTGACAAGTCTTTAACTGAATTTGAGCTTTTTAACAAGAATAAGCTCAAAAGAGCGTAGTAAGAGCTTATGGGGGTAAAATTAGCATAATTTTTTGAAATAAAAAACTCTGAACTTTAAACTGAATTTTATTACTCAAAAAGTAACATACATGCTAAAATTACAGGGTAAAGTCTTAAAGCTGATTAAAAACTTGAAAGAAAATTGCTTAAAAAATACGAAAAATTACAAAGTGAAAAATTAAGAACTAAAAAACTAACTACTTTTTTCTTCTGTCTTCTTCTTCTTTTATAACTGAGTCCTTGTGTTAGTTGTGTGAGAGGGGGAAAGCAAACAAATCCTGGCCTTTAATTCCCATTTGTGCTTCTTTGGTTTCATCATAGCCATCGAAATAAGCTTTGGAGTTGTGGATTGCAACTTGGCAAGTTCACAGCTGGAAAGTAGTGGAGGGGGGGGGGAAGATGATACCATGGTGGTAGGTGAAGTTTACAGGGTAAAAACGGTTACACACCGTGGAGTTGGTTTGGGGGGAAAAAGGGGCGGGAAAAGTGGTTTTGGTTATAACAGAGTGTGGGTTTGGAGTTTTGGCACTAATGGTCCCTCATGGTTATATGTAACATTGCACCGTACGTCCTTGTGTTGTTATAACTTTTGGGGACTTGGCAAAACAAGTCCCCAAGAGTTATATAACTCTTTGCAATACTCGTCCTTGGTGGTTAATAGTATGGGGGACTTGCAGTTTTTTGGCCCCTCGTAAGTGTAACTTGACCATTTTGGCTAGAATACACCCTAGTCTTCTTTTCATCTTTCTTCTTATAAATACAAGTTAGGGTTAGCAATTTAACCCTCAAACTTATATTTCTTCACATGTTGACTTTTGGATTTGTCGGGGTTGACTTTGACTTTGACCAGTTGACTTTTCTATTGACTTTTTGACTTGATTGACTTTTCGGCTTCGATTTGGCTTTGTCTTTCACAGTCTTTTCCATTCCGAGTCCGGTTTTGTCGTTTTGGCTTTGTTTTTCATCCTTTTCTTAAATATCCGTTCCTGCACAATACAATTAGCAAAACAAGCATATATTTGGCATTTTAAGTCCGTTTTTGGTTATTTTAGCTCGTTTTTAAAGGTAAAAGGTATGTGTAATTAAGCACATACCATTTATACCATTAGAAATGGCTAAGAGTTCATTTTATGTGTTTAAGTGTGTGCTATGTGATTTTATGTATGCTAAGTAAGTTAAGTATGTGCATGATATCATTTTGAGGTGTATGGTCATCTCATTTTGAGTATGTTTGTGTTGGATTACGAGTATTCCATTTGTTTACGTTTAATGATAAAGGAAAGGAATGACGTATTGCATGTAATGTTACGTCAATAGTTGGATGATTTAGTGATAAGAGTTTATGAGAATTGTGGCATTTTAGAAATGAAATAAGTGAGTAAAATATAAAAGTTTGTGGCAAACTTTCTAAAAATAGAAAGTGATTTGGTGAAATGAAAGTTATTTTTAGGAAGGTTAGTAAGTAGCGTTTAAGTAAAAAGGTTTAATCAAATTAGCTTAGGTTTTTATAAGAAAAAGGGGTTTTTAGCTATTCATTGATGAGTTTGGAAGAATTGCATTTTCTTTTCTTTTGGTTTAATACGTACTAAAATTCTAACAATTGAATTTCTGAAAAAGTTTTTATTTCATTGACATGTATATGCCTATAAATCATATATACAACAGTCTTGTGCTATTTTTATATCTTAAAGATGTGTTGGTGACGGGAAAATAGGTAAAACTAATTTTAGATTTGTATATGAATTTTTCATTCTCGGCCTGAAACTCATGTTGTACAACCAAGTAGAAAAGCACCGAATCACATAAATTATCGTAAATAAAGAAAAATAGAGGTTCACTTGAGCCGACTCCAGGCTCCCTAAAAGGGTGGTTTTGTGACAACCGTGTCTTGAGCCGGTTAGTCAAACCGATAGTGTTGACCCAAGTATATTATAATGTGGTTCATAACCATGTGTTTATGTGATCATTATGTGAGTTTATTTACTCAATCTCTGAGGTGGTTTGTCTCATTTTGATTTAATTTTTGGTTATATGAGAATTCATTTTGTTCAACATTAAGTGACAATGAATTGATATATGATTTTTATGTGTGCTAAGTGAGTTAAGTATGTGCTTAATATCATTTTTGAGTTGTCTCGTATCCTCATTTTGTTTCAATTATGTCGGAGTTTCAGTGTGGATATTCCAGGTGTTCACATGTGGTGATAATGAAAATGATTGACATGTCAAATATTGGAAAATTGAGGATTGAGTTTTATGGAAAGTATGCTATTTTAGAAATGAAATAAGTGAGTGAAATATAGAAGTTTATAGCAAACTTTTAAAAAGTAGAAAGTGGTTTGGTGAAATGAAGGTTATATTTAGAAAGTAGTTTTTATGAAAAAAAGTTTATAAAATTAGCTTAGTTTTTTTTAAAACTTAAGGTATTGAAGAAAATTAATTAACTAAAAAATAAGTAACTAGTGGAAGGTGTTAATGAAGTGGTTAAAATTCTGCAATTCTGAGTTAATTATAAGTAACTAGTGGAAGGTGTTAATGAAGTGGTTAAGTTTGGGCATGGTGTCGGGGTGACCCATGATGGTTAATTAAACCCTTAGACATCCATCATATAAGTGTTACATGGACATGAGGTTTTAGCTTGGTCGCGTGTAACACATATGTATTTGTATTGTGTAGCTTGTGTGGATATTGTTTGGAAGATGCTTGTGCTTCAGGTGAGTTTCATAGCCCATTTTTTCTTATGATTTTTAGGGTGAAAATGATGCTTGTGGTTTGAAAAGTTTTAATTGCTGTGATTATGTGGTTTTACTTGAGGCATAAACAGTTATTTGGTTATTGCGATGTGCTTTATTGTTGTGTGGTTGGTTGGAGCGGAGGGGTACGCCTATCCCATTGCTGTGTGATTCCGGTTGGAGGGTTGTAGTTCTACCTATTTAAATCCAATTGGAGGGTTGAAATAAGACTCAATTCTGTGTGATTCCGATTAGAGGGTAGTGGTTCTACCTATTTAAATCTAATTGGAGGGTTGAAATAATACTCAATGTTGTGTTGGTCCAGGCCTAAGTATAAGTTCCAGCTGGTAGACTTTTAGGTGCGTAAGTGACATATTTGGGATCGGGGGTAACGTTCCTACCCAGTGTTATGAGTTGTTGGATCGGGGGTAACGTTCCTACCCGTTTATGGTGAGATATGCGTTGGATCGGGGGACACGTTCCGTCCTAGTTATGGTTGTTTGTGCGTTTGCATGTTAGCCTGTATAATTGCTAGCTTAACTGTCCTGCCATGTTTTGTTTTATTAATCACAGTAATTGATTTAAATCTTGTATTGGTGTCGTAAAACCTATGACTCTCACCAACCTTTGTGTTGACGTTTTTAAGCATCATTTTCAGGTGAGTATCGTGATGATAAGAAGGATGTTAGGAAGAGTGGCTAGAGAGACCCTAGGCATTGCTTGTGGAGTTGTCTTTTCTAGTCTTTTCATTTATGACATTTGTTTTGCTTGATACTTGTTTGTTGGAGATTGTTAGTATTTAGATTATTTTGTTCGTGTACGACATTACTTTAGTAATGCAAGACTCCTTTATCTTGTGTTGGGTATTGTCATGACACATAGTGTCCATTTGGTTATTTCCTTCATTTAGATTTCTCTATAGTAGACACCATTGTGTTGTGATGATATCCATTCTCGTTACGCCTCGCGTTTCCGCCTTGGCGGGGTGTGACAGATTGGTATCAGAGCCTTTGGTTATAGAGAAGTAGGTGGTTGAGCCTAGACTATAACCTAGGGGTCCTTCATGTAGATGCATTTAGGGCTTAAGTGTTTGATGCTATAACTGCTATGCTTCCCCTCTATTTTTGCATAGCTTATATATCTCGTATTTTGCTAAGTTGTCATTGAGTTATTTTGCCTACCCTTATCTGGTATGATATGTATTACTTTCTTAGTATTTTAGCTATGTTTTTCCTCCACCCGTAAGAAGTCTCGTTGGGGAATCGTTTTCACAACTGGACTTAAGCGTTATAAGGATCCTTAAGAGGAGCCTCTTGTGGAACCGAAGGATATCAGATAGTTGATCGTTTGTCAGATGCGCGTAATAGAGCTAGACCCGCGGAGTCGGTTGATTCTTACGGAGGCAAAGTCAAACCCAAGCGAGGCCCAGCATAAGTTTATCCCGTCCTTTACCTCGTCATGTTGTTATTGATTATTTCTTTTGGATATTTCGTATTTTGGAAGTCGTTGCGAGACTTTCATTCCTTTGTGTCGTTTTGATCTTATTTTGATATAAGTAAGTAGTCATTTGATGAAGCATTCTTTATGTGTTAAGTTGGAGTGGTTTAAGATGTGCAATATGGAATATGTGCTTATATGTGAATTATGATTAATATTGGTGATCTTGGAAGTAAGTACACGTGT
>BQNB010120452.1:5112-20631 GCA_026074375.1 Tanacetum coccineum | reverse complement strand
AACCCCTATCTTATTTCTTTGTAATGTCTTTCTAGCTCCTTGCTAGTTTTTTTTTAATAAAGTTGCCGTTCAAAAAAAAGATAGTTAGATGTACATACAAACATATGAAAGACGTAGTAGAAACATTAGATGTGATAAGTCATCGTTTATCAAAAACATGTTCCCTAAGAATAATAAATGCCACATTATGTTAGATTAACATGCTAAAAGATATTTGTAAAATGTAATCCGAACTGAAACAAGCCATCTTCTGAACCACACAAGGATATAACTAAGTTTACCTAATCTTAGTTTGGCCATAACAACAGATGTGACTATCTACCAAAATCATGTTTAACACAAGAAGACCAATTTATTCACAATTATTCCTTGTGCGACTTTGTATGGCTCGTTGGCTCTACGACATAACATCAACTGTGAATCTGATGTGGGCTTGTGTGTTTTCTTTTACAAAGAGTTAGTTATAACATATGCGGTTGCATAAACTGCGAGTAGTGCTTACAACCTCACAGATTACTCTATTCACATAATTAGATCATTTAGGCTTGTAAACAAGTCTGTCAAATGAACTATTTATATGGTCTTACAGTAACCAAAGTGTTTGCGGGTACTAACGTAGTTTAACTATAACTCGTAACTTCTCTATCGAGTAAAATTATATAACAAAGACTTGTAACTTTCAATTTCGTCTTGTCTTCATTTTTCACGTGTAGGTCTTTATCTCGATACCATTAAAACCAAATAATGAAAACTCGTAACCACGCCTTTTGTTCTTATTAAGCTGTAATAAGATGAAAGTAAAATGGCTAGAATTTGATATATATATACCCATTTGATGGTCATTTGGACCACTTTTGTATATGAAAACTTATCTTGTTTTTTCTTTTGTTTTTAGTATTAACTTTCATGTTCTTTTTATCTTTGTTCCATTTTCTATATTTAGTAGTTGTTCTTGATCCACCTGGTAGGTGGTGAATTTGCAACAAAATAGCAAATTAGACAGTACAAATAATTCGAAATTTTGTCTGCCAAAGAATATATGACTCTAAGGCTACTCACAATAAGAGGGTCGACCGATTTGGTCTTGTGGCGTCCTTGTAGGTCGCCCAATCGTGGGATGTTGGTCGCCCCAAACTCGGTCGGATATACGACCGATATTTTGGGTTTGTGTTGTGTGTGTGTTTATTTAATTAAAGTGTATTTTTGTGGGGTATGTTTTTTGTAGTTTAGGTCGTCTTACTGAGCTAAAAGGTCGCCTGTAGGTAGCCGGAGAGACGGAGAGAGAAAGCTGATGCGGTAGGAAAAATGTAAGTCGCCCGGTGTCTTTACCGGAGTTAGTCTAAAGAGTGCATTTCTTGTAGATGGGTCATATGTCAAATTCAACTTTCACCTCATTCTAGAGTTTGGATCAATTAACCAAGAATCGTGATTTTAAGCTCATAACAATATTTATCAAATGTATAATGTCATTATTATATATTCAGTTTGTTTGTGGACTCAACTAGGAAGATGTCAAGATGATGAAGTATATATAGCATAGACTGAATTTGAATATGATGCATTGACCCGAACAAATTGAGCCGGAATCATACTTTGTAGTGTCCACTGATTCAACATATCTTATGTGCTAAGGCTAGTTTAGATATGCTAACTAGTATCGAAATTCTGGAGTCAGGACAACCAAATTTTGGTACAATACAATCAAGAAAATCTTGCCTACTAAATAGGGATAGCAAATTGAAGTAAAGATAAAAAAAGTTTCGTATCAAGTCAAGCGATTGTTTAAAGTCAATAGGCTATGAACCGGGTTTATTATTTTTTGAACTGCGAAAAAATTATCAATATATAACTATATAAGAAAATTAGCAAGGAGCTAGAGAGTATTTACAATATTTTAGGAATGAAAGTGTTAATCACTTGATATGTAATCGGGTCTTCATGTTAGTTACGTTCTTTACGTAATCTTTGTAATAATTAGCCCATTAGGCCGGCCCAGTATTCGGCCTATTGTCGACCCAATTAGATTAGAGAGTTAGCTAGTTTGTAGTTTAGACTATAAATGGAACCCACTTGCCAAGCAAGGGGGTGTGACTTTATTTGTATTGAGCTTAACCATTACACGTTCTCTCTAAATGTAAGTTATCATTTCCTTTCTCCCTCTAATCTCTCTCTAAACTCTTTGTGTGAATTATGTGTGTGATATGTGCTAGATGTAGTGACCTACATGTGGTATGCGTCGCCATATGATGATCTAGATGTATTTGCGTTCAAATTGTTGTTAAAAATCGTTTTATTTAAATCGTGTATTAGCGAGTTAGTACTCGAATTGACTTTTTAGATCTTTGATTTTTATGCAAATGTTTGTGCAAAAGAAACGATTTGTTTACGTGAAATTTGTGATTTTTAGTTGTTTTGTGCATTCAAAACCCTCACTAGTGAATTATTGTGAACTCGTTATTTGAAACCCTTGGAAGTGAATTTGAGAATTAGAATTGGTAACTCGTTGTTGAAACCCTCATTAGTGAATTAGGAACCGTGCCAACTCACTATTAGAAGCAACTCACTAATTACAAAAACCCGACTCACTAATTTCAACTCGCTATTTACCGATTCATAAAACCTAACTCGCTTATACCAATTCGCTTAACAACTCGTAATTTTAGTTTTGTTTAAAGGAATTCACTATATTTAGCTCTGCCTTGAAACTCGCTATTTTCAGTTGAGGATTGTGCACTCGCTAATTTTATTGTACTATAGTTACTCACTATTTTAATCCTTTTAAGAGAAATTTCAAAATTACAAATATACACATTCACGGTGCAAAACAAAGTCGTTTTGACTTCGGGCCCACTGCTACAGTAACGGACTCTCATTTTTGGGCCAGCCCGANATTAGCCCGTCCCAACGCAAAACTTTTTTCCCCGAATCATACAAAAAAGAAAATATTAAAAATTAGCCATGCCATAACGTATCGGCCAAAAAAAAAAGCCCCCCGAAACGTAAAAAAAATTATTCGGGAAAAAATTAGCTCCGCCGCAACGCGCGGGTTCTTTTGCTTGTTAAAAACATCATATGACATATTATTTATTTACTTGTATAATCTAACATCACTGGAAAAATGTTGAGTCATAAAATAACATTCGCCTTATAGTGATAAAACATGTTTTGAGATCAATAGCGGCAAATCACACGTGAAAGAAAAAGAAAAAGAAAAAAAGAATGGGGTGAGAGAGGCTCGAACTCTCGACCTCAGGATCACTCTTTAGCTATGAGACCTACGCGCTAGCCAACTGCGCCACCACCCCTTGGTATTTATCTTTCAACTTTAATACCATATAAACTCACCCTTTTTATCTTGTGCAAAATAGTACTGTACAAGTTCATCATTCTTCATTTCAAACTAGCAGCAACAACAATGGAGAACAACAAGTTTGATCAGGTACAGTTCAACAACAACTTACACATTTCCATTTATTTATTTATATTCATACTTTAATACTAACAAATTTTATTTAGTTTTAACAGGATTTGATTTACGCAATTTTCAAAATGATCTGGACCAAGAAAGCAATCGGTTAGCTATTTCACACACACACACACATAGTTAATTTATTTACTCATTTACTGATTTATATTTTTTTTACAGAGCGTGAGAAGAACGAAGACGCTGAATACTCTAAACCGGAGGTAATTTATTATATACTTTTCGATATAGTTAGGTTTGTAGTGTATTAATTATAATGTTTTTAGGTTAAACGTAGATTCGTATTAGTTTGTGTAAATTAGGTTTTGAGTGTTTGTGATTGAGCAATTGCAGGAACGTGCGGGGACGTCTAAGAGAAACCGGCCGACGTCTGGTAAAGCGTGTTTTCGATTTGAGCTGATTATATATACTTGTGAGAATGGACTTGTGTTTGATGCTAGTTGTTTAACGTCTGATTAGGTAATATTGTTTTGTTAAGATAGATTAGCGCGCACTTTTGAGAGGAAGTGAATGTTCTACTGTCTGTATTTAGTGTGTGCAGGAAACCGACGATGTGTATTGTTTTTACGTGAACGCGAAAAGAGATCGAGTTTTGTATTTATAGACTGTATTAGACTCCTTACTAAACTCAAATAACAACCTAACAGAATCCAACAACTTTACGAAATAAGTAACTAACCACCTGTGAGTCGACATGGTGTTATCTGTAGCTATTAGCTATGTAACTAACTATTTCATGTGCTAGGATTTTGACGTCTATATCTTTGTCTATTATGTTTTTTGTAAATTCTGAGATTTGTCATAACGATGTATTGTTGGTGCAGCCAATTCAAATGCTGTGAAGCTGAGTTGTGAACTACTTAGGCTCTTTGTCACAGGTAGCTGTAGTGATTATTGGTAGAAAGAAATCTGCCTTTGTGCAGTGATTCCGTAGGTTGGATTTATGCTTGTTGTTTAATTAATGAAGATACATTTTTGGCAATGCAGAAGCAGTCCAACGAGCTGCGACTATTGCTGAAGCGGAAGGTGGGAGCAAGATTGAAGCAACGCATCTGGAAAGGATACTTCCTCAGTTACTGTTAGATTTTTGAGGTACTACAGGAGGTAGAAGAATTAGGCATATTACCATGACTGCAGTACTTGTTCTTTTAACGGTTTGTGAATGTAAAGTTGGTTATTTGCTAGATATCAGTTTACCCGAACTTATATATGAGTTACATCAATTATGAAAAGCAATGAAAAGTTTTGATCGTATTATTTGATCACTTGATATTACATCTTTTGGTGGTAAACATATGAGTTCTCTTGACAGTAGTAGTTAAATATATGATCTAGTGGTGCATATAGGGTTATAATATTAGAATGTAGCTTCATTGAGGCTAAAGTTGATTTGGGTTGCTCAAACTAAACAAATGGAAAACAAGCAGCGACTCTTGTATATCGCAAGTATAATAAATAACTGTTGATAACTTACGGAAAGAACTAAAAACCAGTATCACACTCCTAATTGCACTTCCTCACTGGTTCTAATATTGAAACAGCTAACAAACATCATTTAAGACTCAGCTGGAACACACTGATCATTCCCCTTATCAGTACAACAAGGAAACATAAAGAAAATTCCGAACATACCACCTCAGGAATCCCACCACTGATTCAAGGAAGTATAAGTCGATTGCAATGCTGAGGTGTGTGCATACTTGCCAAGTATGCTCTTAACGCTGGGACAAAACCGATCTGCTGTGCATCTAGTTCCTAGTTTCCATACTCTGTTAAGCTCATCGGTGCCAAATCAGCCTTAGCCCTTGCCATCCCACTTGATCCCTTGCATATCAATGCCCACCCTTGGTCACTCCCATCAAAGCTCATCATGGTCATCACCTCCTTCATAATTGGGTCATCTTCATAATTTTTCCCATGTTGCATTTTTTAGTACAACATGCTCTCAAGACGGGTCCAGTAGTACCAAACTGAAGTGGGATCCGGCCAAGTGTGGCTTAGTTTCTCCTCACTAATTGTTGCACTTATTTTTCTTATTCTTTCTATAGTTCCACTCTTTCCCACATAAACCATCTCCAGCTGGATTCCTGCGTGGTGGGCAATATCTGCTGCTAATTTTGTAAAACTTCTGATCCAGTTTAGGTCATCTCCTCCATACAAACATATGCATTTCTCTTCAACAATCTAGCAATGCACATTATTGAAAACAAAACAATTAATATAGTTACCAACATCAAGTAAACTTAAATATTTACTAAGTGGCGTAATTTACCCAGTCTAATCTATTCCTATCAATGCTGTCAACCAATAACTCAAGTGTCAAACTTTGTTCCTTCCATAAAGAATCCTCTTTTATGCTGGTGAAAGGGTAAGCGATATTTCCCCAAATCCAAACCATATGGAGTGCATTTGGTGATGTTACTCTGCCCTGTGGATCTAACACTACTAAAATCGGCTTCTTTTCAAAGTTCCACACTTGCTTGATGTACTTGATTACTGCTGGTATTAACAACGTAGGGTGTTGCAGCATATGCCATGTCATCATTAATTGAAGCTGCTCGAGCTTGTGTTGATGCGAATCATTCCACGTCATCAGATTGTCCACAACAGGTTCCCAGACAACCTCATAATGAAGATCTGGCTGCACTCTTCTTGATTCTTTGTAGATCCGAGTGAGAACTAGAACCTCCTCATGGGAGATGTCGGGGTCTGATAAAAGCAGCAATAGTCTTTTTCCTTAGTACGTCCACTTTAACCTGTTATAATCGTAATAAAGGAATTAAATCGATTAATGGTAAGTAAATTTAATATCATAAAAAAGGTCCAAGGAATTTAAATATTAACCCTTGTTTTTGACGAGCCATCAAGAAGTGGATGAATATCGTGCTTGGCACAGAACAAAGCCTTGATAATCTTCAAGTTGTCTAAGTGAGTCGCATCGAAGATTCGCTCTAGCATGAGAAAATATTCATCATGTTTCTTCTCCTCTGCAGCAACATTATGAATGAACATTAACTCTTTTTCTGAGTTCTTTCAGGATCATTAAGCTACAAATTTTTTAAGACTTGCCAAAACAGCTTTCTCTTCTCCAGTCAATCTGATAATATGTCCATTACGTGTCTCCTGACAAAACATGGTAAGCATCACAAAACTAGATATGGCATAATGGGGGTTGGGTGGATAATGGGTATGGATCATGACGGGTTGGGGTCAAAATAGCTATAGTTAGGGGGTTGATTCGGAAGATTCTTTTGTATTACAAAAACCGTTATAGTACAATGATATCTGATGCTTTAAACACACGGTGATCGAGAGGTTATATGCATATAATTACACTTTGGGCGACCTTTAACCTGCTTGAGTTAACCATAACCCAAATCGACCCCTTTAAAGATAAGTGGGTCAAGACTGTCACCTTTCCAAAATACATAAGCATGATACACATATAGAATTGTACATACATCGATGACAATCTCGATGCTTGCAGAAAAAGCATGACGGGGTGTTTTTTCAGTGATATGAAGAATAGGCTCCAAATCCATATCTCGACCATCGAGTGAATGGGTAGCCACAATCTGCTTCATCATTTCACTGTCATCAGAGAAAGTGAACATTCTCCGTTCCTTCTTGTCTATTTGCTGCTGCTGTGGCTGGTGCTGCTGGTGCTGCATTTTGCGATGGACCATTTTATTACAAAGTTGAAAAGCTAAAGAGAGAGGAGGTATGTTTGGTGTGGTTTTCTGATTATATGCAGGCAATATATAGTGATGAAAAGATGGGAAATATTTCAGAGTTAATATTGGATGTAGGTGTTAAGCATTAAAATTAAAGGTATGTTTCCTTTCGATAAGCATTTAATAAATAAGAACACACTGTCAATAACGTATGAAAAGAACTAAGAACCAGTATCACACTTTTAATAGTACCTTCTTACTGGTCCTAATACTGAAACAGCTAACAAACATAATCAGATACTCAACAGAAACACAATGTCACTCCCCTTAATCAGTGCAACAACGAAACATAAAGAATTTCTCCATTGTTCGACCACATTCCGAGCATATCACCACCTCAGGAATCCCACCACTGATCCCAGGAAGTATAAGTCGATTGCAATGCTGAGGTGTGTGCAGTTTTGCCAAGTATGCTCTTAAAGCTGGAACAAAACCGATCTGCTGTGCATCTAGTTCCCAGTTTTCATACTCTGTTAAGCTCATCAATGCCAAATCAGCATTGGCCCTTGCCATCTCGCTTGATCCCTTGCATATCAATGCCCACCCTTGGTCACTCCCATCAAAGCTCATCATCGTTATCACCTCCTTCATAATTGGGTCGTCTTTATAGCTTTTCCCGTGTTGCATTTTTGAGTACAACATGCTTTCAAGACGGGTCCAATAGTACCAAACTGAAGTGGGATCTGGCCTAGTGTGGTTTAGTTTCTCCTCTTTAATTGTTGCACTTGTTTTTCTTATTCTTTCTATAGTTCCACTCTTTCCCATATAAACCATATTCAGCTTGATTTCTGCCTCTTTGGCAGTATCTGCTGCTAATTTTGTAAAACTTCTGATCCACTTTAGGTCATCTCCTCCATACAAGCATATGTATTCCTCTTCAGCAATCTAGCAATGCACATAATTGAGAACAAATTAGTTAATACAGTTACCATCATCAAGTAAAAACAATTATTTGCTAAGTGCCGGAATTTACCAATGGTAATATATGTTTATCAGTGCTTTCAACCAATAACTTAAGTGACCAACTTTCTTCCTTCCATAGAGCATCCTCTTTTTTGCTGGTGAAAGGGTAAGCGATATTTCGCCAAATCCAAACCATATGGAGTGCATTTGGTGATGCTACTCTGCCCTGCGGATCTAACACTACTAAAATCGGCTTCTTTTCAAAGTGCCACACTTGCTTGATGTACTTGATTACTGGTGGTTGTAGCAACTTAGGGTCTTGCAGCATATTCCATTTCATCATTGATTGAAGCTTCTCGAGCTTGTGTTGATGTGAATCATCCCATGTCATCAGATGGTCCACAACAGGTACCCAGACGACCTCATAGTGAAGATCTAGCTGAGAATTTGATTCTGGCTGAGATTTTGATTCTATGTAGATCTGAGTGAGAACTTGAACCTCTTCATCAGAGATTTCAAGGTCTGATATAAGCAGCAATACAGTCTTTTTCCTTAGCACGTCCACGTTAACCTGTTATAATCGTGAAAACTAATTAAGTCGATTGATAAGTTAATGGTAACTAAATTAAGATCACAAAAAAGGTTCAAGTAATTTAATTATTAACCCTTGTTTTTGACGAGCCATCAAGAAGTGGACAAAATTTGTCCTGGGCACAGAACAAAGCCTCGATAACCGTCAAGTTGTCTGAGTGAGTCAAGTTGTCTGACTGAGTCACATCAAAGATTCGCACGAGCATTTGAAAATATTCATCATGTTGCTTCTCCTCTTCAACAACATTATGTATAAACATTAACTCTTTATCTGTGTTGTTTTAGGGTCATTGAAACTACAAAATTTAGAAGACTTGCCTATCTTTTGATTGCAAAGGAGGAGGTGTTCTTTAAGGTGCTTATGAATGTTGTGAATCTTATTATCCAAGATCGAAAGTTCCCATGCATCCGAGGTGGCTGTCATGTACCTACATATAGCATATAACTAAGTCGTGCTTAAATCTATGACGAAAAATAGAGGTGTCAAGATGTTTCAGGGGTTGGGTGACGGTTTGTATAGTGGAAAGCGAGCTTGTTCTCCATTCCAAAGAAGAAATAATAAAGAAAACTTACTCGTAATTCATGCCTAAGAGGCTGGTTAGCTGAGTAGTGCAAGCCACCATACTTTTTATGCACCAGTAAGCTGCAGTGGGAATATGAGTCAATGCTGTGGACTTGGGTGGTGTGTCATCCTGAAGATATTGGCAAGGTAGGTTCTTGAATTCAATGATACACTTGGTCACTTCTAACATAGCCTTAATGAGGACATTGACAGCATCAAACCGAGGTTCAAGTGATTTGTAATGTTCCATGATGTTTGGCAATTGTTTGAGCAGCGCTACTGATTTAGCAAGTGGATTGGTGGCAAATAGTTGAGCCACAAGCCAAAACTCTCCAACGTTGACCGAAAACGCCCCTAATGATATCACCACTTTGGCTTCCCATGTGTAATCTGAAAGCTTGTTCAGGATAGCTATCGTTGAGGCATGAGCGTCTGCTCCACCCGAGCACTTGCAAGAAAACTACCAACAGATGTATTAATCAGTGCTTTGCATGTTGTACTTTGTACATTATTCTTTTGTTTGTATGTTTTACCAGCTTGTACAATAACGATAAACTGAATTTTGATTTTTGCATACTAACCTCGCAGGATATTTTATGGATCACATGAGCTAAACCATCTGGGGTTTCATCAACATCATCAAAGCCTGCGAAACCAGCCTTCTCTTCTCTAGCCAATGCATTAACATGCCCGTTATGTGTCCCCTGAAAAAAACATGGTAATCATCACAAAACTAGATGTTACGTAATGGGTGGGGTGAATAATGGATCATGAAGGGTTGGGGCCAAAATAGCTATAGTTAGGGGCGGTTGACTCGGAAGACTTTTTTGTATTATAAAAACTGTTATAGTACAATGATATCCAATGCTTTAAAAATATGACGAGCGGGAGTTTATATGCATAAAAATACACTTTGGGCGTCCTTTAACCTGTTTAAGTTAACCATAACTCTAATCGATCCATTTCAAAATAAGTGGGTCAAAGTTGTCATCTTTACAAAATACATAAGCATGTTACAGATATAGAATTGTACATACATAGATGACACCCTCGATGCTTGCAGGAATAGCATGATGGAGTGTTTCTTCAATGACATGAAGAATAGGTTTCAAAACCATATCCCGACCATCGGGTGAATGGGTAACCTGCTTCATCATTGCACTGTCATCGGAGGAAGTGAACATTCTCCGTTCCTTCTTAACCAGTTGTTGCTGCTGTTGGTGCTGCATTTTGCGATGCTGTTGGACCGTTTTTGGTACAAAGCTGAAAAGCTAAAGAGAGAGGAGGTATATTTGGTGTGGTTTTCTGATTATGCCATATGTAGGCAATATATAGTGATGAAAAGATGGGGGATATTTCAAGAGTTTTTGTATGGTCTCACTTTCAATTTTAATAAACTAACCTATCTACGTTTTTTCATTAAAAACAATTCACAGCCTTGCTTCCCTTTTCATTAAAAACAATTCACAGCCTTGCTTCCCTTAACTGCTCATCTTTACATCCTTCAACTAAAATTTTCTTCTTTTTTTTATTTGTATGTATCAGATGATAAATAGAATTCGTGATTATTTAACTTTTTAAAATTAATGTTTGGTTGATGCTCTTTGCCTCATACTGTACTTGTGGAACCATAGTAGCGATCTTCGTTACTCCATATGAAATTGATTTGTATAATTCATTAGCGCAACTTTTTTTTTTGTTGAAAAGTGAACTTTATTAGTTATCAAATGTTTACAACAAATAAGAACAGTATAGACATAGCTATACCTTCATACAACTAGTATAATACACAGTAGAACATAACAGAAACAAAATCATACAAAGAAGATACAACTCTCAGATAAGCGATCTCAGACACGCATTCATTCCTCAGACAACACAAGAAAGACAACACAAGAAAGATCTCTGACAGGATCCAATCCAAATTGCAGTTCAGAGATACTCAAAGTTCACCATTTAATCACCAAATACCATGCCCTCGTGACTGCATTTCCTATGTAAAGACAAAAATATGATCATTCAACCTGCAACCACAATGACCAACTCTGTCTAGACATAGGCATCATCATGCAGAGCATAGCACCCATTCACAATGGAATAAGGGGCTCTTCCTTACCTAGCTACATTTCCTGAGTACCAAAATTCCAAGGACCAGAAATAGAAGCTCTGCCTCACTATCTCAGGGAATAAGGAAAAACAGGCATCACTAGGAAGGAAACACTCACCCTTATCCATAACCATCCAAACCTCCTGTGGCATTGCATTGAAAGGACCAAGATTCCTTTCATCATGCAATGCCCACCCAGGCCATTTACCCTTCACAATATAAAGGCCTACCTTTTTGTACATTTAACTAAGAAAAACTCCAAATTGACCCAGTATAGATAACCACTTCCTCCCTAGGCCAAACTGAACATACTATAGGGATCAAAAGGACATTTTCCCTAGAAAAACTCCAAGATACAAGGTCCTTTCATATTGTAATGGCCTGTGTAATGAAACTCCACAGATAATGATACACCAGTTTGAGATAAAACTCATATCCAAACACCCCTATACAGCCTTTGACAGCAATACCTCACTTCCATGCTTCAATTTCCCTTTTTCACTTCCTTTGTCACTTGAACTTAGTCTCTCACAACATTCATTTTGATGTCTCAAATCTCTTCAGTTCTAAGTGCAGCTTGAGACAGTTTGACTTTTAAGCTAGACAGTCTCCATTTGAGGGTATTATTGAAAATGGTAATCATACTATCAATGTTTCTCTTCTCACATCTCTGAAGACTCTATTATTCCTTTCTTGCCATATTAGGTAGACACATGCTGCCAAACAAAGTCTTCTAATAATACTGCCAATAGTATTACCATTTTGCATTCTTGAGAGTTTAGTAATAAGTACCTGCCAATCCAAATCAGCACACTGAAACTTAATTTTTCTTTTTATCATTCTCCAAAACTTGTTGGTAAATTCACATTTGAAAAATAGATGCTCATGTGAGTCCATATCTTCATAGCATAATGAACAGACCATCGTATCCTAGGATCCCCATCTTCTTACTTTATCCTCAGCAGTATGTTTCCCCTGAATCGCAAGCCAGAGAATGAAAGCATGTTTAGAAATATTTTGGGAGAACCAAGCCAGTTTGCTCCAAGTGACCACCTCATTAGTATTTTGACGATCATAATAAGTTTGTCTAACAGAAAAGTCTCCCAATGTTCCATCTCTTCTTTTCCACATCAGAATATCAATATGGTCTTGATTCAGTGTGATTGCAAGCAATTGATAAATCATAGGAAATTTGGAACTCTATTCATGAGGCCGTTGTCCATTATTTCCCTTAACAAATTCACTAACTGTCAAATTTGCCTTCAATCTGGCATCATATAGATCTCTGTATGACACAAAATCACTTAGAACACCAATTTCAGCCAAATGATCAAACCATACACAAGTTTTTGTAAAATAGCAAAGTTAATATATTATTGATTGTGTTTTTGTGATTACATAATGAAAATTGGTTATGTATTTATACTAAATACATAGCTTAATAAGTAAGCAATCCAAACCCTAAAACATAATGGACCCAAACCCACAATTAGGTTTGGGCCGAATAAGTCAACAGTCAACGGTCAACGGTCAATGCTCAACGGTCAACAGTCAAATTAACATAACTTAGCCATCTAATACTCCCCCGCAGTTTGAGCGGCAGACTTTCGAACGGACAAACTGGAACATATGTTCAAAGCCGCTTCTTCTAATCTTCTTCTGTCATCTTCGTTGTTCTTTGTTGGAACGGAATCATAACTATATTTTGCGGCATAGTTGTTTATCGCTTGCGGCTTCCTCCTTTGCGTGAGGTTTTTTTTTACGTCATGGCTTGCTTTGCCTTTAGGTAGGAACAACAATTTTACGACCAACTATTTGCGAAAAAACGACAATCATCTCCGGCGGTAAAACAAAGAGTAATGCTGATGACACAATTTTTTTGTTGATGGCTAAATCAACATGTATGAGAAGTGTTATGACGGCTATAGTTTTTGGTTTTCTAGGGTTTTTATTTGAATTGGATAAAAAGACTATTAAAACACAAAATTATAAAGCGAAAAAAAGTAAATAGGTCGGGATCCCTCCGAATCATCGACGAGTAGCCGATGACCGGAGGACAACTATTTTGTGTTGGGTTAGAACCTAAAGCTCCGATACCATGTAAAATAGCAAAGATAATATATTATTGATTGTGTTTTTATGATTACATAATGAAGATTGACTATGTATTTATACTAAATACATAGCTTAATAAGTAAGCAATCCAAACCCTAAAACATAATGGACCCAAACCCACAATTAGGTTTGGGCCGAATAAGTCAACAGTTAATGGTCAACAGTCAATAGTCATGATCATAGTCATTTCGCTGCGTACGGTGTTGTCGACCCAAAAAACGAGTGTCATACATTTTTTTCACAATTAGTGTTTTTAGGGTTCGGAGTGAAGAAGATGAAATGATGGGGGAATTTAATTAGTTAAATCTTTATCTTAATTTCTACTAGTTGTAGCTCCCTGTCACGTTTTTGTTTTGGGTTCAAAATGCAGAACCTTTTAACAAAAAAACGAGAAAACAAAAATACAAAAGAAATGATATGTTGTTGTTGCAGGTTGGAGGCGACACAAAGCGAAGAGGAAACCCTATTTTAAACATGCTTTTTATGTGGTAAAATTACAAATAAATTGATTTTAAGGCCCAACTCACAATAATTAATTTTCAAATAAGCCCAATACCAACTGAGTAAAATGTTCTGTATGTTTTTAACGCATCAATCTTTACTATGTTATCATGGAAGTGAATTTTCTGTATGTTAATTGGTTTTTTTACGACGTCACAAGTTATGAAATAAAAGTTTTATAGGTTGAATTCTAACAAAACAAATATTAAAATTGTCCAATTTGGTCATTTTATATGTCAAACTATATATAATCTTATTTGCCAAACACTTAAAAAATTGATTATGTGATTATTGCGATATCAAACAGCTTAATCAAATCCAACCATATTTTATAATCATGTTTTATAACAACTGATTATCAGATTACTCATTTTCAAAACACATAATTTATTTGAATAAGCAATCCCAAACACCCCCTTAACGGTTGTGGGTAATTGAGATGTAATCCTTTGAAAAGTGTAAAAAAACTCACATGTGACAAGTGTTCCCTCTTTTACTATTTCCAGCTCTTTTTTTTCTTGCTATTTTCGCTCCTAAAGTCCTAACTGATTAACATTTGTTATCTAAATGATGAATATTTATTTTTTAGACAAATGATAAACAATGTGATTTTTTTTCGAAAATTAATGAACATTATCAAAAGTAACTGATGAACATTGTGTTTTTTGGAAAACTGATCAACTGAAGAACAATACTAACTTTTGTTCAAATAAACTAGACTAATGAACTGATGAACATTATCACAAATAACTAATGCACATTGTGTTTTTTTAAACTAATAGAACCGATGAACATTGTTTTTTTTAATAAAACTATCGGTGTTCATGTTGTTCATCAATATTCTTCAACAACATACTTTGTTTATCAATGTTTTTCATTATCAACTTGCGTGTACACCATAAACAAATTTCCACCGCATAAACACATACGGATTTAAACTTAATCTAAATAAAATCAATCAACAATAAAAATTAATATGGATCTCATACTTCATAAACGCAAACGGTCAATACACCAAACACCAAATTGTTAACTTTCAATACTGTCAAATGCATTCCTCATGGTTGTCGTCTCGCTTTTTCTCAAGCGTTGAAGACAGTTCTTTGCAAGGTGATTGCCCAACCCGATTATGTTAATGTATGGGTCATGTTGTTGCTTTCTTCATGATGCACGCTGCAGGTGTTTAGGCCCAAGAATAGACAAGAACGTAGGTCCGGGAATAGAAAATCATTGCAACAAAGTTCTATCCTTAAGTCATTGGCTACATGGGGAAAAGATGATAGTATTACATCATTCGTTAATAAGTATATTAGATGGTTCCGCGCTGGGGTCCTTTGGACAGGGTGGAGATGATTTTCTGGAGGAGAAAGCAACGTGCAACACCAACATCAAGAAGTGTCTTTGCAAGGTTACGGATGGGCACTTTACGACAACAGTGAAAGTGCTACCATCCTCCGGTGTAGCTCCATACTGTGATGATACTATTAAAGCCTTAGAGGTTAAGCATCCTTATAAGCAACCC
>BQNB010120451.1:0-20631 GCA_026074375.1 Tanacetum coccineum | reverse complement strand
ATTTAACCTTTTTGTTTCCAAATGTTTACCCAAATTCCATAAAATATGAGTGTGTCGGTGATGTTGTAGACTTTAAAACTTGGCTTGGTATGTCTATTCGAGACCACAATAATGAGTATTATGGATTTAATTGGAGTAACTTGTTTAAATTGGTAAATCTTAGGATTACAACCAAATCGCCTATACATGTTGTTTATTAACTAACTACACCGGTTAGTTAACATCCTGTTAAACCCTTTCACTCTCATCTTTAGAGTGTTGATCCACTAGAACAACCCGTAGAGCCAATCCTTTAGGAATTTACACCAACTATTTATTTCGTTACACCCCTACACCTTAACCTACCCTGTTAGATTAAAGTTTAATTTACAGTTGCTAGTTGCTTAAAGTGTAAAGTTTGTATTTCCCGAGTCTTGTGTTATTTTCTATCTTTGGTACAGTTGGAAATTTGCACATTGCAAATGAGAATGTATATTAGCAGTCAAAGCTCATGTGATTTTCAGACCATCACAATTATTGGTGAAACCGAAGAACGAAGAAATTACCAAAGGAATTATCCGGAATTATTATGATGGTGAAGATGATGAAACTACACCGAGATTTGAAGTATTTAAAAAAAATAGGAAAAATGAGAAAAAAATACAAAAAAGAGAGTAAAAAAGTTTGAAGATAATCGTTTCGCAAAAAGCATTACCGAAGGAATTATACGAAGGATCGTTATAGGAACGCCAACTTAGGTTGCTTGGGAAGTTGATCGTTATGGGAACGCCAACTTATTGTACAAAGTGAAAGATATCGCCACTTGCCTTGTAAAGTATGTAAAGTTTTAGGATGATTGGGAAGTTGATCGTTATGGGAATGCCAACTTAGGTTGTTGTTTTTGATATATGATCAAGACGTTGTAAATAGTTGTGTCTTTATTATGTAACGGTCGGGAAATAAGTGTCTAGCAACTTTTATATTAAGTCTTAATCTATTTGTTTCTTGATTTTTATTTAACAACAATTTACTTCCCTCTCACCTGATGATTAGCCGTTGGTTTTATGCGAATGAGGACTTGTTCGAGCATGCATGTCTATTTTGTCGTTACGGCCATGTATGCATATCTTAGCTGCCTCGTTGGTTTACAAATTTTGGTGAAAGTTAGAAGGTTCCTACCCTATATCTTTCTTCATCTTAACCGTTGGTTAAATTCGAATGGGGATGTGATCGAACACACATGTCTATTCCGTTGTTACGGCTATGTATGTGTGCTTCAGCTGCCTTGTTGGAGTGGTACTTCTGGTGAAAATTTGTAGAATGATCAACCGTAAGCCTTTCCATAAAAAAAACCCATATTTACCTTTATAAACTTGTTACTCTTTGGCTTTAGTAGTGGAGATGTGTATCCTTGCCAAACTTATGATAGAATACTTGTCACGACCGAGCAATTGAGCGAATTAGTTACATGTTACCACATAGATTAGTTGAGTGATTTGAGTTTTTTCATCTTCTTATTTCGTGAGGTGTTTGGTTGTGTATTTGTAATAGATCAAATAAGTGCTTTAACAGAAAATATCCTTAAAGGATACATTTTTATAAACTTCTAAAGGCTACTTAAGGACAAGTAGAATTCAAGTGGGGGGATATTTGATGACATCAATTAATGTCTATTTTATAGCATCATTTATCCCACGATATTAACCCATTTTGTATAGTTATTGCAAAGAATTGTTACTTAATCGTTTATATTTAAGATTTGTAGTAATTAAAGAGTAATTGGTGAAAGATAGCAAAAGGCGCGCATTCTGGAGCTTAAATGAAGATATTTTGAAGATTACTGTTTCTGATGACCAATACGCCGTATCCATCAAGGAAGATACGGCGTATCTGTACCTGCACTCACCAAAGACCACAAAAGGAATGAAGATCAATACGCTGTATCTAGAGGACTCATTACGCCGTATTCAAGATATGAAATCAATATAATATTCTGGAAGATATCAAACGTGGTCCCTACTCCAAGAAATCCCCAATACGCCGTATCCAATACATGGATACGCCGTATCTAACCGACTTCCAGACCTTATAAATAGAAAACTCAAAAACAAGTTTGAAGTGTGCTAAATCATATTCTCGATACCTAAACCACAAAAGTCAATTTTCAGATGAGAAAAAGAGCAGAAAAGGTCGAGCAACGTATTCAATTCCATAGGATACATCGTGTAATTCTATATACTTTTGTAATCGTTCAGTTTTTGGTATCATTTATTAACTCGATTAGTTTACCTTGGCTAAATTATTACTCTTGTATTTATTATGACATTTGAAGGCTAATACCTTCAAGTATTAGCCATTATTATGAAGATCTGAATGTTTGGTATTTGTTTATATCAATTTCTTGATTTATCATTGAGTGCTTGTTTATGTTTATCAATTTATACTTGTTTATGCGCTTTTGTATGTGACATATCATTCAACTGGATCTAGCAAAGTGGACCAAGCAGATCTAGAGTCCGGGATAGCTCTCCATATAGTAATTTATACATCTAGAATAATAGTTACACAAGTATTGTCCTTCTAAGTCTATGTCTAGGATACGCTTCAGGCTTAATTAGTAAATTGGATATTGCTGATGGTTTATTGATTGTGTTGACTAACAGGTGACCTAGGTAATTCAACAAATAACGTTTTGATTCCATTGGATAGTTGGACAAGTGGACTACTACTATATAGATTGCCATTAAGCGGTAAGTGGTTAAAGTCTCTATGAGCTAGGGTTTAACAAGATCACCAATGCTTTAATCTCTAAGATAGATTATAATTAGCAAATAAGGATGCTTTATTCGAATGCTTTAATTGTGACAGAATTAATGTGTCCAGGTCTTAGGATGATGTTACGCCTAAGTCTTAAGAATGATATGCCACCTCGATAGGAGAAATCATTGCACTTAATAAACAAACCAACGTTCTAATCGGATTAATAATGGTTAATACAGTTTTCTTATATAAGGTTCGACCGCTCTTTTATCTTTTATGTATTAGCTTGTGTGGGTAACAGTGTCTTGAATTGATTGTAGTCACCAACCAAACCATGCCGGTCTCTCAGGCTGAAAATGCCCCCTTTTCCCGTTAGAATTAGGCTTTAGACTGACATAGGTTTAACATAGGATTATAATAGAATTAACATAGATTAGATAACCAAGATATTAATTAAATTGATAGATTTAACCTCGCTCTTAGTGATTGACACCCTACTTACCATAAAACTACTACCGATCAGGTACACTACCCGTTAAAGTGTTGTTTTTGGTTGAGTCAGCAAAATATAAATTTAAAACTTGAAAGAATAAAATATACACCACACAACGACACATCAAAGAGGATTATATAGTTGATACAAAACCGGCCTAAAGGCCTTGGTAGTGGGCTTACATGTTGGCTTTAATACCCGGCCCAATACTGTATGTCATACGATTAATGATGAACTACGAGCTACAAAAAACGGTAAAATACACAGGGTGACCGAGTCTTTTTCTAATATCTAACACACAATTTAATTCCTTTTTCTAATCATTAACCATGGGTTTTACGCGAATCATGATGTGATCGAGCTTGCATGTTTATTCTGTCGTTACGGCCATGTATGCATGTCTCAGCTGCCATGTTGGTTTATTACTATTGGTGAAAGTTAGAAGATCCCTACCCTATATCATTCTTCATCCTAACCCTTGGTTAAACTCGAATAAGGATGTGATCGAACACACATGTCTATTCCGTCATTACGGCTATGTATTTGTGCTTCAGCTGCCTTGTTGGTGTGGTACTTTTAGTAAAAGATTGTAGAATGATCAACCCTAAGCCTTATAATAAAAACCCATTTTACCTTTATAAACTTGTTACTCCTTAGCTCTAGTGGTGGAGATGTATATCCTAGCCAAGCCTATGATAGAAAACTTGTCACGACCGAGCAATTGATCGAATTAGTTACATGTTACCACATAGATTAGTTGAGTGATTTGCGTATTTTCATCTTCCTATTTCATGAGATGTTTGGTTCTATACTTGTAATAGATCAAATAAATGCTTAACCGGAAAAAACCTTAGGGATATATTTTCATAAACTTCTAAAGGCTACTTGAGGACAGCTAGGATTCAACTGGGGGATATTTGATGACATCAAATAACGTCACTTTATAGCATCATTTTTCCTATGTAAATAACCCATTTTATATAATTATTGAAAAGAATTGTTACTTAATCGTTTGTATTTGAGAATTGCAGTAATTATGGAGTACTTGGTAAAAGTTAACTAAAAGGCACGCATTCTGGAGCTTAAACAAAGACATTCGAAGATTACTGTTCTGATAACCAATACGCCATATCCATCAAGGATGATACGGCGTATCTATGCCTACACTTCACCAAAGACCACGAAGAAAACAAGATCCAATACGCCGTATCCAGGAATGACCAATACGCCGTATTCAAGCTATATGGAAATAAATATTCTGGAAGATATCAAACATAGTCCCTACTCTAAGAAATCCCTAATACGATGTATCGAAGACTTTCGATATGCCGTATCAACCTTTTTTCAGACCTTATAAATAGAAAACTCAAAAATGAGTTTTAAGTGTGCTAAATCATATTCTCGATACCTAAACCAAAAAAGTCAATTTTTAGAGGAGAAAAAGATCAGAAGAGGTCGAGCAACGCAATTAATTCCATAGGAGACAACGTGTAATTTCTTGTACTCTTGTAATCGTTCAGTTTTTGGTATCATTCGTTAACTCAGTTAGTTTACCTTGGCTAGATTATTAATTTTGTATTAATTATGATGTTTGAAGGCTAATACCTTTGGTTATTAGCCATTATTATGAAGATCTTAATGTTTGGTTTATTTATCTCGATTGCTTAATTTATCGTTGATTGCTTGCTTATGTTTATCAATATACTTGTTTACGTGCTTTTGTATGCGACCTATCATTCAACTGAATCTAGTGATACGGACCAAGTAATCTAGATGTCGGGTAGCTCTCCATATAGTAATTTATACATCTAAACCAATAGGATCACATATAATGACCTATCTTTGCCCTTAGATTATGAGCTTAGTTGGACCAACAGGTGACCTTGGGATCAACAAGTACGTTCTTAATTAATTGGTAAAGACTTGGTTAGTGGACTACTAGTGTATGAATTGCCATTAAGCAGTAAGTGGGTAAAGTCTCTAAGAGCTAAGGTTTAACAAGATCACTATTGCTTTAATCCCTAAGATAGATTATAATCAGTAAATAAGGATGCTTTATGCGGATGCGTTTAATTGTGACAGGATTCTACGTGTTTAGTTCTTAGGAAGAAGTACCGCCTAAGTCTTAAGAAAGATATGATGCCTCGAGATAAGTAATCGTTGCACTAAATAAGCTAACCAATCTTCTGATTGGGTTAATATAACTTGCTTATATTTGGCTAGACCGCTCTTTTATCTTTTGTTAATTTGCTTGCATGTGTTTTAGTGTCTTGAATTGGTTTTAGTCACCGCAAACCCTGTGCCAGTCTCTCAGGCTAAAAACCCCCCCTTATCCATTAGATTTAGGATTAACATAGGTTTAACATAGGTTTAGCATAGATTAGACTAACTTGGATTAGAAAACCAAACTATTAATAAATTTAAAGTGTTTCTCGCTCTTAGTGATCGACACCCTACTTACTATGAAACTCCCATCGATTGGGTACACTACCCACAAAAGTGTTGTTTTAGGTCGGCAAAATATAAATTTAAAACTTGAAAGAATAAATTACACCTACACGACAACACAATCAAATACTTATCAACTCCTACTACTTCATAAGTGACCATCTGATATAACACATAATATCAAATATCAAATAGTGTGAACATGTGATAAACTTGGTTTGGTTTTGATAAATACTCGGTCAAATGATAACAACCTCAAACCCTATATTATTCGAGTACTCTGTTATCCTATGTTTACTCATATAAGCACTTTCCAAACTACTTAGTTTCATAAATAGATCTTACAATAAATCATAAACAAGTTCCAAACAAAAACATTCGTATGCATTATCAAGAGGGCCTGGAGAGTAACATAATCTGCTTTGAATTCACGTTGGCATTGGTCTTGTTCGGGTTTCTGTTCGTGTGCGTACTCAAAGTGTTGGTTTCGTTTTCTCTAGTTCGAGTTCTGATCGAGGTTGTGAGACTCTGTTTTGTTTTGTTCCTATGTGGGTTAAGGATTTGGGTTTGTTAGCAGGAGGATAGTGATCGCGACTAGATTTGGGTCTTAGGATAGAATTTATCGAGTACTCGTGTTCGTGTGTGATTTTGAGTTTTGGTTACAGTTTCTGTTCTATCTGTTCTTGTGAAGCAACCTTGAGGTATATCCTTACCATCATACACTAATTATAAGTCATCCTTATTTTATACTAGTATGAGATACAGATACCAGAGATCACCATAAATGATGAATCATAAGTCGCAGGTCTAAAACACAATTGATTAATTGTGAAGCTTTAAAATAAATAAAATACATGATACAATGCTTACTGTCAAGAACTCAACATGTAACCTATTGTATATAAAGTAGAATTATCCATGACCACCAAGAATTGACAAGCCTTTAGTTGTACGAGTTATACGTTTTCTATTTCTTATGTGACTTTTATGAAAGAAAGCTTTCTGGGAACAGGAATAAGAGTCAAGCCTTCCTTGTCATTGTAGTAGGCTTCGCTTAGCAAAAGAGCCTGACTTTTTATTAGTCAAGCGCTAGCGCCTAATCGGGCTTTAAAGGGATAGGGAAAGAGAAGAAAAAAAAGATGGTCACTCATTTTAGGAACATGGCTCGTTCATTCACTTGCTCATGAACTCATAGCTTCGCCAAAAGCAACGAAGGGGGGAGGGGGCTTAGCCCGGGAAGGGGAGTGGTTGAGTGCTAGTGATCACCCTCTAAGCTATACACTTGATAACGAACTAAAGGGCTCGAAGCTATAGAATCTCTACAAATAGCAGTTCTTATGAATTCATGGCATAATTCTTTAAGTTGGGTAAAGGTAAAGTAAATAGTAAACATCAAAGACTCCCTATATTGAACCCTAATTTTTGGATATGGCTTAGTATGGTTACGGTTGCGGAAACCAGAGAAAGTCGAGAACCACCGGTTATCTTTTGAATCAATATGATGGCCCCGCCGAATGATGAAATCGTACCCTCCCATTATTGTTTAGGAGGATCATCACACTCTCCCTCCTAGAAGGAAGATTCCTTCGAGATCAATGTCTTACTAGAGGAATCAGAAATAGAGGGAACGTCGACTCGTTCTTTGGGGGCGACGCGTGATGAAGCGGGGCCATCTCGTCATGATTACGTGGTCATAAATCGGAGCTTTAAGGCATCAATGCGAAATCGAGTTCTATGCCTCGAGCACCCACTCTCTCTATCTTGGTCTTCGTTTAGCATCATTTGTTTTAAAATAACATTGGTTTTATTACTGGTTGAAAACTAATTCTAATTAATGTGTGCATCTCTTTTATCATTTCTATTTAATTAATGACTCTATAGGTCATTTTGAAATGCTCTTTTAAACATACATATGTCTGACAAAAAGTGATTTCATGTTAGGATTATGCACGAAATGCATGTTTATACGTAATGATAAAAGTGATTAAATTAAGATATAACTTGTATGTATGTAACTATAGTATATATATCATGTTATAAGTCGATCAATATTTATTTTTAGAAGGGCATATTATACCTTTATTAAAAGAATAAAAATGTCAAATTAAAAAGACAGTTAGACTATATAACTAATGAAGTAAATATTGATAATTGATTCCTTAATTTATGTAGATAATCTGAAGCGGGAGTAGGTTGAGTTTTTCAAGTAAGAGTTGAATTGTTTAAGGTACATATATTCTATTCATTCTTTTAAGGATTCTTATGAGATTTGATCTGCATCTATTTTGGACATCTGAGATCCCTATATATGTTCCCTAGCCTTTGATTCATTATTCGTTTGCTACTTATTTGATAATTTCGTTGAACCCTCTAAACTCAATTCACACATGCTTTATTTGACATTGCTATGATATGAACTTATTCGTTTTGTTTAGACATGACCTTTTGTTAACATTATATGTTTCTTTTCGATATGCTATATGAACCCTTTGTTTTATTTTAATGCCCGAGCTAACTAGCCATAGAGGTACCATGGCCGCGTTATTGAGGCACCAATGGCGCGACATTATCTGTGGCGGTGTGATCAGTCCATGACGTCCCCTTTTGTTTTGTATGCTCTATTATGCACTTGGCCATATATGATTTGATTTGATTATATGGGGCGTATGGATGCATCCTATGTACATTGTTTAGTTTTGTTTTGGTGGATGGCTTAGTGTGGTGCCAACACCCTATTGCACATTTTGATTTGGTACATGTGAAGATTGATTGCAACTCCCTTGTGTAACTTGCTATGATATATATATGATTATTTAGTCTAAGCGTGTGGCATGCTTAGACTTTCGTTTCGAGCTCGTGGGGCATTTCTATATGTTTTGTTTGGCTACTTATTCGTTCTGTTTTGATGATATATAAAATCTCTGATTCCATTTTGTTTACTACATATGTTTGATCTATTTGTTTCGTTTATATGTGTTCACCGAGCTTTAGCTCAGCCACATTTCTTTTCTCCACGATAGGTAATAAGAGGGAAGATAGGTTATGAGTGGAGAGTGCTTAGGAGCTCGTAATGGACTAACTTGATAATAGCTATCCCATTTTGTTGAGATCAAAAGGCTTCATGATGATCTTGGAGTTAATATTGCTAAGTTAGTGCTACTGGAATAAAAGTTAATGTTGTTGCTTACAACTGCTGAAAGATTACAACTGCTAGAAGAGTTTCTACTTTCAGAAGGATAAAGATGAAGATTGCTTATCAAGATTACTTACGGGATAAGTATGAGATATTTTTGTAAAAGATACGTATAAGTTATTTGTTTAGAAGATCATAATAACTTAGAAAAATATTGTAAGCCGGTTAGGACTCCTTGGTGTATAAAAGGAGGTCCTAGGGTATAGAGTTGAATGGACCAAATACACATATTCACACACATTCATACATTTTGATATATAGCTTCAAGGTTGTAAACCCTAGTACTACACAGAGGACTCGTATTATTGATAATATTAATATTAGAGCTTTTTAGTAATATCATTGTTCATACAATCTACTGTTTTATTAATATTCTTCTAAGTATTAAAGACTAGATTCTGCATACTCTTTAGTATTCACAAAGTTTCTATCATAGTTGTTTTTGATTTATCTAAAGTAACTTAACCTTTACAAGCTAAGGAATCGATTTTAAGTTGGGATCAACAAGTGGTATCAGAGCTTGTGTTCTGAAACTTTGATCTAGAAGAAACTAACAAAAAGAATTCCTTACTCACAAGGAAGAGATGGATCTAGAAACTGCACAAATCACTACTACTGCAAAGTTGCCCATTCTCAAACAGGGTGAATATGATATATGGAGGCTAAGGATTAAGCAATACTTTCAAGTTCAAGACTATGCTGTATGAGATGTCATAGAGAATAGAAACTCATTCAAACCAGTAGCTCAAACAACAACAAATGGTGATGGTGCCTCAACTTCACTAATACCAAGTCTTGTAACTACTGAAGAAAAGGCTCAAAAGAAGAATGATGTGAAGGCAAGAAGTATGTTACTGACGGCACTTCCTAATGAACATCTAATGACATTTAATCAGTACAAGGATGCTAAGACCTTGTTTGCTGCTATACAAACAAGATTTGGTGGTAATGAAGCCACAAAGAAGACTCAAAAGACTCTTCTGAAGCAAATGTATGAGAACTTTAGTGATCCAAGCACAAAGTCTCTTGACTCTATTTTTAATAGGCTTCAGAAGATTATAAGTTAGCTGGCAATCTTGGGTGAAAATATTTCACAAGAAGATCTCAATTTAAATTTTTTGAAAAGTCTACCTTCTGAGTGGAATACTTATGTTGTGGTCTGGAGGAATAAACATGATCTAGACACAATGAGCTTTGATGATCTCTACAACAATTTCAAGATTGTTGAACAACAGGTTAAAGGAACTGCAAGCTCAAGCTCAAGCTCAAGCTCTCAGAATATGGCTTTTGTGTCATCCCCTAGCAGTACTAATAAAGTTAATACTACTAATGGAGTTAGTACTGCTAACACTCAAGTTAGCCCTGCTAGCACTCAAGTTAGCACTACTAGTACTCAAGTTAGTACTGCTAACTTAAGTGATGACAATGTTTATGCATTTTTGGTCAGTCAACCAAACGGGTCTCAACTTGTATCACTACTAGTACTCAAGTTAGTACTGCTAACTTAAGTGATGACAATGTTTATGCATTTTTGGTCAGTCAACCAAACGGGTCTCAACTTGTATATGAGGACCTTGAACAAATCCATGAAGATGACATAGAAGAGATGGATTTGAAATGGCAGTTAGCATTATTGAGCATAAGGACAAGAAGGTTTTTCTAGAAAACTGATAGAAATATCACTATCAATGGGAGTGACATAACTGGATATAACAAATCTAAGGTGGAGTGTTTCAACTATCACAAGATGAGATACTTTGCAAGGGAATACAGAGGACCTAGGAACCAAGATAGCAGAAACAGGAATCAATACAGCTCTAGAAGGACTGTAAATGTGGAAGAAATTTCCTCCAAATCCATGGTGGCTATTGATGGAGCTGGTTTTGACTGGAGCTATATGACAGATGATGAAGTTCCTACATACATGGCTCTTATGGCTTTTTCAGACTCTGAGGTACATAATGACAAAATTTGTTCAAAAACTTGCCTAAAAAGCTTTGAAACTCTTAAAACTCAACTTGATGATTTAAGAATAGAGTTTAACAAATCTGAGTTCAATTTAGCTACTTATAAAAGAGGGTTAGCATCTGTGGAAGAGCAACTTGTCTTTTAAAAAAAGAATGAGGTTATTTTTTGTGAGCAACTTGCTGTTCTTAAAAGAGATATCTCATATAAAGACTCAGAACTTAGTATGCTTAAAAGTGAGTTAGAAAAGCTTAAGCAAGAAAAAGAAAGTAATCAACTTAAAATTAAAAATTTTGATAATGCTTCTAAGAGTCTAAACAAATTAATAGGGAGTTAGATAACTAATAAAAGTAGAAAGGGTGTGGGGTTTTTAAGCTATAATGATGTTCCACCTTCTCCTACAGGGTTATTTTCACCCCCAAAGTTTGATTTGTCCAACTCTGGTCTAGAGGAGATCCAACAGCCTGAGTTTAAAGGCTATGGACCTAAGACTAGTAAAAGTGTTAGTGAAGGTATTTCTAATAAGGTTATAGAATCTCCTAATGCCTCATTGGTTAAGGAGTTGGTGTCAGATGATAAGTTAGAGAAGAAAACTATTTTTCCTACTGTTGCTAAAATAGAATTTGTTAGACCTAAACAACAAGAAAAACCAGTCAGGAAACCAGTTAAGTATGCTAAAATGTATAGGTCAAAAAGTCCTAGGGGAAATCAAAGAAGCTGGAATAATCAGAAGTCCCAACAGCTAGGAAGTGACTTTGTGATGTACAATAAAGCTTGTTTTATCTGTGGAAGTTTTGAACATGTGCAGGCTAACTGCAATTACCATCAAAGGAAAAGAGTGGTATCTAGGAATAATTATACAAGGGTGAATTACAATTATTTTGCTAAAAAGTCTCACCCTAGTGCTCACATGAACATGGTTCCAAGAGCAGTTTTAATGAAAGTTGGCCTAAGATCACTTAATATTGCTAGGCCTGTTAATACTGCTCATCCTAAAACTATAGTTTATAGTGCAAGACCAATGTCACAGTTTTCTAAATCAGCACAATCAACTGTAAAGATGCCCTATCAAATAAGAACAACATTAACAAACAAAAATTCTAGCCAAAAAGTTAATACTGCTAAAGGAAAATTTTATACTGCTAGGCCAAATTCAGCAGTTATAACACCCCGTGTTTTAGGGTCATTTGCGACGTCAATAAATTCACTATGTAGTTTTAGTATTGTACGCGTTTGCTTTAAATCGTAATCGTTAAGTTAAATCGCGTAAGCTAAAAATGATCATTCAATGTAAACGGGCATCAAACAATTAAATGTTTACATCAAGCAAGTGTTAAGTAATTATTTTGAGGATAATTATTAACATTGTTCATTTTATTTTATTGGTTACGTAAATTGTGTACGTTTCGCGATAAAATTACGTTTAGGCATACCCGGAACCACATTAATTAATCTACACTTCAACAAATGCCCATTTTTATGCCCAATACCCAAAGTTTTATTAAACTTTACCCATGTTAACAATGTTAGTCATATGGTTTATAAAAATAAACTAACTAAAATTTACATGTTACCATTTATATACAACTACACCTTATATAATGACTTTAAACTTTCAAGTATAAGTAGATATTGTGTACAAATATCTAAGACACACATTTTGGTCTTTCTCCCCCCTATACACGGCAACAACAACATTAGGGTCAAGAAACACACAAACTTTCCCACTTGGTCTTTGTACAACACTACCTCATTTAAACCTTATGTCTTTCAACTAGCAACATTGACCACTATGCTTCCTTAAATTCCTCCCATTGTTTTCTTGGTCTTGGTCAAGAGTTTCAAGTACTTTGACTAGCCTAATTGATATAAGAAAGAGTGTATACTAGATATAAACACACATCATATTTCCTTAGCAAAAATCAAACAAAATCTCTCCCTTTTCCTTCTTTGATAGCCACGGCAAACAAACCCCCCCTTAAATAATTCATACAACTTATTTTCCAACATATACAAGTAATCCCACATCATATCTAAGATACCTCAAGGTGTTTTGAAGGGTTGGTTAAGCATTTGCAAGGTTTAAGCAAGTTATTGCAAGATTAGGGTTTTGTGGTTAATTAGGGTTTCAAATCTTGCAAGCTAGGGTTTAAAATCTAAACAAGGGTTTAGAGCATATTTCTCATCATCATACATCACTCTAAGGTTATCTAAAAGCCCTCATCTTTTCATTTTCATGATTTTATGTGTATATGATGCTCATATAGTTAATCACCATTTAGGGAATGTTTTAACATGTAAAATGGAATTTTACTTGTGATTATGGTTTTGTACACTTTTACATATGTTATGTTGTTGGTAATATCATGTTAAAATGGATATATAAGTGTTGTACCATGATGGTTTAAGTATAAAAAGTGTATATACAAATTAGGGTTTTTAAAGTTTACTTAATAAGTTACAAGTAATAGTGTTGTAAATGACTTGTTAAGAACTTGTGATCTTGAACATTTGGACAAATGATGGACCTATGGACACTAATATATGTAAGACATATGATATATTTGGTTATAAAAGGCTTGTGGTAAGTTACTAAGTTGAAAAGTATATAAAACAACTTATATAAACAAGTATACGCATTGATTTCAAAGGGGCTGTTTTGGTTCGTGTATGGTGACAGCCACATTATGTTCTATAAAGATAGTACATCTCATGACGATTCCAAATATGTAAAGAACTCGAAAAACCGCCTTATAACGAAAAAGATACGGCAAATATACGTTTTACGTTAATACCGGGTTTATAAAAGTAAATTTTATAAAAACAAGTTAACAAATACTTCTGATATAAGAGGTTTAGTATTTTTAACAGATTGTACATATTTTTAGGATTCTAAAACAATTCGGATCATAATTTTTGGATCAATAACGAAAAAGTTATGAATTACGCGAGATTATATACTTAAATGTATAAAAATACTTTTATAAAATTATTTTTATAAAAAGTTATTGTTCATTAGGGACATTATTTTTAGAAAACATCATTAATATGATAAAACTTTTAATAACAAAGATGTGCTCGAAAGAATCGCTAAAAACAGAGCTCTAACGAATAAAATACGATATTTACGGGTTCTACGTTAATTAAAGTTATAAAAATAAGTTTATAACTGGTATGAACAGTAAAAATCATTGTTCATCGGAGGACTAAAAATATGAAAATGTCAAATTTTGATAACTCGGCTTAATACGAAAGCGTGGACATAAGAAACACAAGAAACGGACTTGAAACGTAAAAGTTATGTCATTTTTACCAAACGTATATTTATAAATGTTTTAACTTTATAAATATGATTTCACTAAAACAATTAGATGGTGATTAGCTATATAGAATTATACATGGTAGTAGTTACCCAATGTGATTAGTACTTATACGACCTGTATTGGATAATGTTGCACTCGATCATTACCGTGACGCATTTTCTGTGATACATTTGATATACGCTCACTCAAGGTGAGTTCATAGCCTCACGTTTTACATGATTTGTTTTATAAGTTTTTGGGGTGAGAAACATGCACTGTTTTATAATTGGACACAAGTGGATAAGTTTTACATCATGATTACGTGTTGCCTAAGTAGCGATAACCCAAGTTGAGTCCATTATCATAAACTGTCAGTTACTGGATTTTGAGCGCGAATATTATGAATAAATCTATTGGGATTGACATCCCCGTTTGGGTGATTAGCTATCACTGGGCAAACGAACGTATACCATGTCGAACATAGGATGTTGCGGGTTAGAACATCATCATGGGCAATGTAGGCCATTTATATGGTATTCATTTATGTCGAGCTTCAGTGTCATGAGCTTAGGGCAACGTAATTACATTTATATGATGTCTGCATCTGTTTCATTATTATACACTTGGGAAATCTTGTGGTCCTACAATATACGATTTATCAAATGTAACACCCCCAAATTGGGTCGCAGCGGAATAAGGGTCCGGGGCGTGTTACTTCATAGATCAATAACACAAGATGTATATAGAACGACCAAAAAGTCATTTAAAACTGATACATTGGATTTAACAAAGTATTTGTTACATAAGCCGAAGCTTCACTTGTCCACTTGTTCAAAATACAAAGATTTCTAGCCCATAACAGTTATACAAAATGTAATGCGACAAAATCTTTAATGCATGATATCCAAATCAAAACCACCAATGTATCCCTTGCACCTCGTGCTTATTGACCTCCTGAAAAACATTGCTTTAAAACGTCAACAATAATGTTGGTGAATTCATAGGTTTGATAAATCATATATTGTAGGACCACAAGATTTCCCAAGTGTATGATAATGCAACAGATGCAGACATCATATAAATGTAATTACGTTGCCCTAAGCTCATGACACTGAAGCTCGACATAAATGAATACCATATAAATGGCCTACATTGCCCGTGATGATGTTCTAACCCGCAACATCCTATGTTCGACATGGTATACGTTCGTTTGCCCAGTGATAGCTAATCACCCGAACGGGGATGTCAATCCTAATAGATCTATTCATAACATTCGCGCTCACAATCCAGTAATTGACAGTTCATGATAATGGGCTCAGATTGGGTTATCGCTACTTAGGCAACACGTAATCATAATATAAAAGTATCCACTTGTGTCCAGTTGTAAAACATTGCATGTTTCTCACCCCAAAAACTTATAAAACAAAAGCATGTAAAACGTGGGGCTATGAACTCACCTTGAGTGAGCGTATGTCAAGTATATCACAGATAATGCGTCACGCAAATCGTCAGATGCAACCTATTTAAATTAAGGTCGTATAAGTACCATGTACTTCGATTAACCAATATCATATATTCCTATATAGCTCATCATACTATCGTTCGGGCTATCATAATTAAGAGGTCATGTAGTGAACGTATGAGGAGCTAGGACACTTTAAATCGTAAATCCAACAACTCGTCGATACGCCACCCCGAAGAGGCCTCATTATGAAACTCCCTAGTAATATAGCACTTTGCTTAACTAATACCACATATAGGTCTATATAGTTCAATCACCATCTAATTGTTTTGGTAAAATTGTGTTTAATAAGTAAAAACGTTTATAATTACCGTTTTAGTAAATATAGCATAACTTTTGCGTTTTAAGCCCGATTTTGACGTTTCTTATGCCCACGCTTTCGTACTAAGACGAGTGATCAAAATATTACATTTTTAATTTTTCAACATTCTGTGATGAATAGTGTTTTTACTGTTCACAACAGCTATAAACTCGTTTTTACGTTTCAATTAGCGTAAACTCGTAAATGTCGTATCTTATTCGTTATAGCTCCGTTTTTAGCGATTCTTTCGAGCACGTTCTCGTAATTGAAAGTTCTATTGATTTATGAGGTTTACAAAAATAAAAGTTTCTGTCATGAATAGTATTTTACTGTTCACAACAGCTATAAACTCGTTTTTACGTTTCAATTAGTATAAACTCGTAAATGTCGTATCTTATTCGTTATAGCTCCGTTTTTAGCGATTCTTTCAAGCACGTTCTCGTAATTGAAAGTTCTATTGATTTATGAGGTTTACAAAAATAAAGTTTCTGTCATGAATAGTACTTTTATCGTATCTTTTTCGTTATTAATCCATTTTTCAAGTTTCTTACCTTTTTGGAATCATAATGAGTCGTATTATTTTTATAAGGTGTCAAACCCCCTGTTTAAAATACAAAATCTAAACAGCCCCTTTATAATTAATAAGTATACTTTGATATAAAACTTGTTTTATGTACTTTTCACTTTAGTAGTTTACCATAAGTCTTTTATACTATATATATATTATATGTCCTACATATAATAAAGTCCATTAGTCCATCATTGTCCTCATATGTCCAAATTATCAAGATTAACAAGTTCATCAAGTTGATTATACACATTTACTTGTAGCTTTTCATGTAAATCATTAAAAACCCTAATCTTTCATTAACACTTTTTAAGCTTAACCAAGGTTGTTCATCACTTATACTTCCATTATAACCTTATTTTAGTGTTCATATAACATCACTAAAAGTCCATAAACAAGTTTAACATGTCATTTGCATTTCTTTTACTTGTAACATATTAAGTAAACTTTATAAACCCTAATTTGTACATAATCATTTTTACACTTAATCAACATGGTATAACACTTATAGATCCATTTTAACATGATATTATCAACCTAATATCATATGAAAAAGTGTACAAAAGCATAATCACAAATAAAAATCCCTTTTACATATTCAAAAGTCTTAAATGGTGATTTTTCTATATAAAACATCATATGCATATAAAATCATGAAAATGAAAAGATAAAGGTTTTAGGTAACCTTAGTAATGAATGATGATGATGAGAAATATTTGCTAAACCCTTGTTTAGACTTTAAACCCAAGCTAGCAAGCTATGAAAACCCTAATTTTCCATATGAAACCCTAGCTTTCCTTTTCTTGATAATTACTTGAAAATGGTTAACCAATGCTTGGAAACATCTTAGTATATCTTAGGAATGATGTGTGTATGTGTGTATGCTCTTAGAAAATCAAGGTATGGATTGAGTAAGTTGGGTGTTTGATGCCGTGGGCTATCAAGGAGAGAAAGGAGGGAGTTTTTGATCTTTTTACTAAGTGTTTATGAGTTGTGTGAGATAATACTTGTAATGTATGATGTATATATATGAGAACTAGTCAAATAAAGTCCAAAGACTAGTCTAAGGGGGGGGGGGGTGGACGGCAAGGGGGACAAAAAGGGGTGACTAGTGGTCAAAACCACTAGTCATGCCTTACTTCTTACTAACTTTGCCATATACTTCTACTAACTCATGTTGCACCATGCTAGCCATTAATGTGTTGTGTCCTTATGTCTCCCAAATGAGACATTATCCCATGAAAATGAGGATGGAAGTGACTAATTTATATGTCTTGGTTGATAAAAGTAATACTTGCATTTTTTTGAAAGTATAAGTTGTAGTCTCCTTTATTAAAAGTGTAAGACTTATAATTTATATGCCTTGCTTGATTCCTACATATATATAGACGTGTATATATGTATGCCTAGGGGTAAAGTTTTATAAACTTTGATCATTGAAAAGAAAAAAATACATTTGTTGAAGCGTAGATTAATTAACGTGGCTTCAGGTATGCCTAAACGCAATTTATCGCGAAACGTATACACTTTACGTATCCGATAAAAATAAAATGAACAAAGACCATAATTATTCTCAAAATAATTATTTATTGTTTGATGCCTGTTTACATTGAACGCTAATTTTTAGCGTACGCGATTTAACTTAACGTTTATGATTTAAAGCAAACGCGTACAATACAAAAGATAAATAGTAGATTTATCGACGTCGTCAATGACTTGAAAACACGGGGTGTTATATCAAACCTATGAATTCACCAACATTATTGTTGATGTTTTAAAGCAATGTTTTTCAAGAGGTTAATAAGCACGAGGTTCAAGGGATACATTGGTGGTTTTGATTTGGATATTGTGCATTAAAGATTTTGTCGCATTACATTTTGTATATCTGTCATGGGCTAGAAATTTTTGTATTTTGAACAAGTGAAGCTTCGGGCTTATGTAACAAATACTTTGTTAAATCCAATGTATCAGTTTTAAACGACTTTTTGGTCGTTCTATATGTATCTTGTGTTATTGATCTATGAAGTAACATGCCCCGGACCCTTATTTCGTTGCCACCTAATTTGGGGGTTTTATGGATTGGTATCAAGAGCCAAGGTTATAGAGAACCAGGTCAAATGTTTTTGCTAGACTATAACCATTTTCAAACATTGCATTCATGTTAGGTCTTAAAAGACTTCATGGATTTTTACAAGTTACTACTGCTCAGGTACATAATGGAAATTATTGCTAGCAGTTTGTATGGTAGGTTTAATGGTTCACGGTAGTTACTACTGTTAGTATAATTTAGTACTGATAGCATAAAGTTACTGCTGTTAGTTGAAGTTAAGATTGCTCAGTGTTGAAGACTAAAATATAAGCTAAGTTGGGTAGTGGTGTTAGTAGAAAATTGTTAAGACTTGATAGTACTTGTTACTACTGTTAGTGTATTATTAGTACTGCTTGGACTAATATTATTCACTGACTTATGTTTATGTGTGCTAGTGGATAAGATTAAAGTGTTTTGAAGACTTTCTTTGTCAACGTGGATAAAAACGCGTTAAAGGAATTAAAGATTGTTTGGAGAACGACGAATACAGATTAAGATAAGTGTTGAGTATATTTTGGTAAAGATATACTTGTTTTATTTAGAAGATTAGTTATGTTTAGAAAAGATTGAGATTTCTTAGGTATATATTATAAGACCGAATTGGACTCCTTAGTCTATAAAAGAGGCTCTAGGGCATTGTTGAGTGACTCTCTAATATCTCAATAACATATCTTCACATAATTACTCATACACAGATCCAGAGTTTAAGTAGTCTTGTAAGTTCATAGGTTGTAACCCTAGTACTAAGATAGAGTTACTACAGCTATTATTGATCTATTAATTTTGAAGCGTTTTGTTCATTCAATTCAACTATTCACATTGATATATCTTCTAGATATTAAAGAGTAGATTCCGCATTCTCTTGGATATAAACACAAAAGTTTCTTCTTATTGTTATTTTGGTTTTATCACCAAGGTAAACATACTCTTGTACAAGGTAGGTATCGATCTTAGGTTTGGATCAACAAGTGTTATCAGAGCTTCGCTTTGCAGAAACTTTGATCTAGAAGACTTGGAGCTTGAATTACAAACAGTGGTCTACTGCAAAGCTAAAGCTACCCATACTCAAATTGAGGGAGTATGAGATGTGGGCTATAAGGATGAAGCAGTACTTTTAGATCCAAGACTATGCACTCTGGGAAGTGATAGAAAATGGTGATTCATAGGTCCCAATATCTCAAACAACTAAGGAGAATAGGATAACAACTTTAAAGATGTCCACCTGCAACTGTAGAAGAGAAGATAAAGAAAAAGAATGATGTCAAAGATAGGGTTTTGTTACTCATGGCACTTCCAAATGAACATCAGCTAACATTTAGTCAATATCCAGATGCTAAATCTATGTTTGCTGCCATTGAAACAAGATTTGGAGGTAATGCAGCTACCAAGAAAACTCAGAAAACTCTCTTGAAGCAACAGTATGAGAATTTCAGTGCAACAAGTGCAGAGTCTCTTGACTCTATTTTCAATAGGCTTCAGAAGATAGTCAATAGGCTTGCTATCTTGGGTGTGATCATTGCCCAAGAAGATTTAAACTTAAAATTTTTAAGTAGCTTACCACCTGAGTGGAATACTCATGTAGTTGTTTGGATGAATAAGCCTTAGATTGAGACTATGAGTATAGATGATTTGTATAACAATTTCAAAATTGTTGAACAAAAGATAAAGAAGACAGTTGGTACATCCAGTGGTGGTCAAAACTTGGCCTTCATGACTGCACCATGCTCTAGCAGTACCAATGATGCTAACACTGCTTATTCACAAGTTAGTACTGCTAGCCCTAGTGTTAATACTGCCAGTCCACAAGTTTACACTGCAAGTGTCAGTGATAATACTGTATATGCTGTCATGGTTGAAAATCCAAATGGTTCTAATGTCCTACATCATGACTTAGAGCAAATTCATAAAGTTGATTTGGAAGCAATGAATCTGAAGTGGCAACTCTCTTTGCTAAGTGTGAGAGCAAAGAATTACTATCAGAAGATATGCAAGAAGATTTTCATTAATGGTA
>BQNB010120450.1:0-19058 GCA_026074375.1 Tanacetum coccineum | reverse complement strand
ATAAAAGGAATGGTACTGTTAATGTTAATGGATCTGCGGTTGTGCAGAATCTTAAGAAACAAGATAATTCTGATTATGTTTGTATTCTATGAATGATGTGAAATTTCATGCTAAACCTAAGAAGAATAAATCTAAGAAAGATATTTAGAAACCAACAAGAAAGGTGTTTACTCAGATAGGATATATTTGGAAACCTACAGGTCGGACCTTCACTATTGTAGGAAATGCGTTCCCTTTAACTAGGATTACCACTACTAATGAAGTGCCTTCTAGGAAACCAATAGGATTACCACTACTAATGTCTGTATTAACGGTGATGATTGCATGTCTTCTGATAATTTGTGTGTTTCTGATTCTATGAATGATGTGAAATTTCATGCTAAACCTAAGAAGAGAAAATCTAATAAGTGTTCACTAAAATGGGATATATTTGGAGACCTACCGGTCATACCTTCACTATTATAGGAAACGCGTGCCCTTTAACTAGGATTACCACTACTAATGAAGTGCCTTCTAGGAAACCAATAGTTCTAGAATCTGAATCACCCAAACTTGTGGTTAATTTGGTATACTCAAGGAAACCTGGGAAGAATAAGAATACTGAGTCCGTTAGCAATACTAAGGTTATAAAACCAAAGTCTACTAACAAACAAGAACCCAGTAAATCCTTGGGATCCACAAAAACCAATATTCCATCTACTTCTCTTAATGAATGCAGGTTGTCCAAATCGTTCTCTGTTATTTGGACTCCGGTTGCTCGAAGCACATGACCGGAGATCGCTCTCAGCTCACCAATTTCATCAGTAAATTCTTGGGTACAGTCAAATTCAGAAATGATCAAGTTGCAAGATAATGGGTAGGAGATTATCATATTAGGAATGTTTCTATTTCAAGGGTTTATTATGTTGAACGGACTGGGCATAATCTATTTTATGTGGGAAATTATGTGTTCCAATCTCGAAGTGGCTTTTTGTCAACACACATGCTTCATTCGCAATCTAGAAGGTGTTGATTTATTGACGGCTCTCGAGGGGATAATCTTTATACACATTCCGCTTGGATATATCGATGGCATCTCTCCCATTTGTCTATTGTCAAGGCGTTATAACCAAAGTCTTGGTTATGGGCATCATCGTCTTATCTCACTTGACTTGATGCTATCATTCATCTTGCAAAGACAATGGACTTGTACGAGGTCTCCCTAAGCTTAAGTTTGAAAAGGATCACTTATGTTCTGCATGTGCATTAGGCAAAAGTTCAAAAGAAAATTCCACAAACCCAAATCTGAGGACCACAAATCAAGGAAAAACTTTATATGTTGGCATATGGATATGTGTGGCCAATGCGTGTTCGCGAGAGTCCCAAATGGAATAGAAGTACATCCTCATTATTTGTCGACGGACTACTCTCGATTTACATGGTGTAAAATGTTTGCGATCAAAAGATGAGCTCTAGCTTTTATAATCAACTTTTTGAAGATGATCCAAGTACGGGTTAAGGAAAACCGTTCGTCGCATCAGGACAGTAATGGAACTGAGTTTGTTTATCAGTATTGTTGAATATTATGAGAAGGTTGGCATCTCTCATGAAACATCCGTTGCACGCTCTCCACAGCAAAACAGTGTTGTTGAAAGACGAAATCATACGCTAATTGAAGCAGCCCGCACTATGTTAATTTATGCAAAAGCTCCTTTATTTCTATGGGCCGAAGCGGTTGCCACAGCCTGTTATACCCAAAATCGTTCCATGATACGTCGTCGTCACGGTAAAACACCATACGAGCTTTTACACGACAAACCTCCCGATCTATCGTATCTACATGTGTTTGGTGCACTCTGCTACCCAACGAATGATAGCAAGAATTTGGGCAAGTTACAACCGAAGGCTGACATTGGTATTTTCATTGGATATGCACCCACGAAGAAAGCATTCCGGATTTACAACAGACGTACCAGACGAATAATTGAAACCATTCATGTTGACTTTGATGAGCTGACCGCGATGGCTTCTGAACACAGCAGTTCAGGACCCGCACTTCATGAAATGACTCCTGTAACAATCAGTTCAGGACTCGTACCAAACCCTCCTTCTTCAACACCATTTGTACCACCTTCGAGATCTGACTGGGATTTGTTGTTTCAACCAATGTTTGACGAGTCACTTAATCCCCAACCCTATGTTGATTTACAAGCACCAGAAGTCATTGCTCCTATTCATGAAGTAGTTGCACGTGAACATGCTGTATCAACTGGCTCACCTTCCTCAACTACAGTTGATCAAGATGCACCATCACCAAGTAACTCTCCTACAACACAAGAAACTCAAACTCCTATTCTTTCTCATGATGTTGAAGAAGATAATCATGATATTGAAGTCGCACATATGGGTAATGATCCATACTTTGGTATTCCAATTCCAGAAGTTACTTCTGATCAATCCTCATCATCAGATGTTATTCATACAATTGTGCCTCCCGATCACCAAGTTTCTGAACACAATAGCAAATGGACTAAGGATCACCCACTTGAGAATATAATCGGTGCTCTCGACAGACCAGTTTCCAACACGTCTACAACTCATGAACAGCCTTATTCTGCCTACCTATGATGCCTTTCTCAACCTCAGTCAAACCTAAGAACATCAAAGACGCATTAACTCAAGCATGTTGGATGAAGCTATGCAAGAGGAACGTCATGATTTGACGTCTTGAGTTTGGGAAAAACTTGTCCTCCTCCTGATAACGCATTTGTCATCACTCTTAAGTGGATCTATAAGGTTAAGCTTGATGAGTTAGGAGGTATTCTGAAAAATAAGGCTCGGTTGGTCGCTCGTGGTTATCGTCAAGAAGAGGGAATCGATTTTGAAGAGTCCTTTGCTCCGGTTGCAAGATTAGAGGCTATACGAATTTTTCTAGCGTTTGCTGCTCATATGAACATGGTCATCTATCAAATGGATGTGAAGACTGCGTTTCTAAATGGTAATCTGCGAGAAGAGGTTTATGTTAGCCAACCAGACGGATTTGTGGATCCAGACAAACCTAACTACGTGTACCAAGCTTTAAGAAAGTTTTTTTGGGTAAAACAAGTCCACGCGCTGTGGTTGATATGTTGTCCTCATTACTGATATCCAAATGACTTTTCAAAAGGCTTTGTGGATCCTACTCTGTCAATCCATAGAGAAAGCAAGGAACTACTACTGGTACAAATCTATGTCGATGATATTATCTTTGCTGCATCTACTCCTGAACTTTGTGATCTATTTGCTAAAATAATGTGTTCAAAATTCAAGATTTCGTGATGGGTAAATCTCATTTTTCTAGGACTACAGATTTCTCAAAGTCCCAGAGGGCATCTTCATAAACCTATCGAATTCAAAAATCGTTCACGTCTTCCCCGGCAACGGCGCCAAAATTTGGTACGTGTGTAAGCACTAGTCAAATTTATATATGTATAGTATAAATCCCGTGACAATTCTTTCCAAATTACTTCTCAAACAAGAGAACATAAAAGGGTAAAATCTCACTTAAGAAAACACAATACGTATATTTTTAACCGGGAAGTATTTTCTTCTCGGGTCGTATCCCAACGAAGTCGTGAATTGAAATTCGGGAATAATTCAGAGTCGAGTCAAGAATGGATAAAGGATTTTTTTGAATTTTGAATTACACTACGAATATAATAGCACAATTAGACTATAGAAACGATTAAAGAATTAAAAAACGGTTAACTAATTCGAAAAAAATTAACAAACGTACGTTAAAAATGCGAGCTAAAACTAGAATTTAAAATCTAAAGCACTAATACTAACAAACTTTATACCTAAAAATCACAAAATTAAAAAGAAAATTTTAGGAAAAAGAATTAGAATTTTTTAGCTATTTTTGAATTTTCTATGAATTTTTAAAGAAAAATGAATTAACTAAAAATAAACTTTTTCTAAAAATTAACACTAAAAATCTATTTCTATTTTTCAAAAATACTAGAATGAAAAAGAAAATTATTACAAAAAGAATTAGATTTTTCCTACTATTTTTCTATTTTCTATGAATTTCTAAAGAAAAAGAAATTACTAAAAACCTATTTTAATTTCTAGAAAATACAAATTTAATTGGAAAAATAAAGAAAAATGATATTTAACTACTAAAAATGTGCAGAAAACTAATGGTATAAAAATGCCCAATTTTTACTAATCAATTAAACCCTAATTTTGCTAATTAAAACCTAAACCCTAATTTTATTAAACTAATATTAAAAATATAAAAACTATTTTATTAAACTAAAAGAACAGGGTAGAAAATGCAAAGAATGAAAGTAAAGGGTAGGCGGGGTAAGTAACTAAATTTTACACTATAGTTAAAACAGGACACCCTTAACTATTGAAAATGTACCAAACAGACCCTACGACTTAAGCAATTTTGAGCTTATTGCAAAAGTGAAAATAAGCAAAAACTTAAAACAGCAAAGTTAAACCTGAGCTTATCTACTACAACTTTAACAAAAGCACTTTGAACTTTTATCAACTAGATAAGCTAGAAAATTAGCTTCTTATACTGAGTAACAGAAACTATGGTTTTTCTTTAAAATTCTAACTTTCCTAATCTTTTGCTTATATCTAGCTTATTACTTAATGAAAGTAAAAACCAAAAGAAGCTAAATGAAGCTTATTATGTGTACTAGGGATATCTAAAAAGAAATAAGCTAAAAGAAATCTAGACTAACAAGAAATTTGCTATTAAAAAGTGAAAGTTCAGGCTTATTGACTGTTATTAAGCAATTGCTAATAAGCTAACTACCTCAAATCTAAATCCTAGAGATTGAAATTTTGGAAATAAGCTATTCTATGATTATAAAAGAAACCTAGATAAAAGGAATTTGGAGATAACAACTAGAACTTAGAAATCCAAAAGTAAATCATTGAAATCTAAGTTGCTGCTAGTACCACTTTTGCAAGAACAATTAGAACTAGTTTAAAGCTTGAAAATGAAAGTTAATAGATGATCTATAAAGAGCTAATGGAGTACTATTAAGTTGCTTAAAACTAAGATTTATCTCCTAATTACAAATGCTAAAAAGTATCTAGAAAAGTGGTGAGACTCAGCAGTACTTACTGAGTTACTACTCCCTATGCTGATGTATTTGGCAAAAGTTTAAGTGCAGGCCAAAACTCCAAACTTAGAACTCACAAACTAACTAACTAAATGAATCTAAGTTTACACTAACCTAAATTTATCACTAAAATGCTGCAAATCACTTAACTCTAAAACTACTTAAACCTTTAAACTGTCCTGGTGCTAGTAGTAGCTTTTTAAGCTTTAAATCTTGAAATTCTACAAACTAACTTTCAAATCCTCTTTAAAACTTGATAACTCTGAAAATCTAAACTATGTAAAGTATTTTAACAATCTCTTGTTGACTTTTAAGGTCAAAAACACCTTAATCCAAACACTACTTAACTAAACTGTCCTTACTAAATTTCATTTAAAATCTATTTTTAAAAACTAAATCTGCTAAAACCTTATATCTACTCTAACTTGAACTAAACTAATTAAGCTATTTTAGCACTAAAAACTAAAGCTTATGTTTCAAAAAGAGGTACTTTCTCAGCTAGCTTTTCCTACTATATGACAGAATTTTAGGAAATGACAACTTAATGGATTCTAACTACAACAGCTTTAAAACCTTTGAATATCTAAGCTAACTAAGTAATATTGAACAGGATTAAGCACAAGAATACAAAGAAATAAGCTACATGAATTAAGCTAGGTGTATGCTGAAATCAAAAGTTATGAAGCTAAACCTTTTATCCTGTAGTCTCTGACCCTAGCCACTCTTGTTGAGTGAGTGGCTTTAAAACATAATCCTAATGGCTACCTTAGCCTCTAAAACCTGAGCTTAAGCTCAATAAAACCATTATAAACCTTTTCCTTTGCTTATAGCAGCTTGAACAGCTTATATGAACTATTGGACAGAGCACAATGTAATGGAATAGGTAATCAAGCTCAATTTAGCTTATATAAACTGGATTGAGTCCAGAGTATATAAAAAAATGACTTATAACAGTAAAGAAAGGCTTATGAACAGAATTAAACTCAATTGAGCTTAATTTGACCAAAGTTTGACTTTTTTCACAAATGTATGACTTTGAAGAAAACTGAATAGGAAAGCTTGTAAAAATGAAGAGAGCTTATGAGAAGCTTAAACAACAGAAATGAAACTAATATGAGAGCTTTGAATAACAATGGAGAAAGTTTGACTTTATTTGACTTTTAACGAAAATACAATTGCAAGGAATTTTAAAGACAAGTAAAGTAAATGGCTGAAAGTAAAGTAAAGTAAAGTAAAAGTTACAAATGTTGAACTATCTAGCACTATTTATAGAGCTGAATAAGAGCTGAGACTTGAGGAAGAAATAATCTTGGCCGTTCCTTGAGTCAATAACCGTTTTTGACTAATTATGAGCCGTTGGATGAATCTCTGACGTGTTCTAGCCAATTAGGGAGCTCCACGTGGCTTAGGCAGGTGTATGGACCAATAATAAGATGCCACGTGGGTCTGGTGAGATAGAGGAGTGATTAATACGAGGTTAAAGGTGTATGTAGAGGTGGGGAGAGTTGTAGTGAGTGTTTTAGTGTAGGAGGAGGGTTCTGGTGGCATGAGTTGCAGGGAGATAGCCTGGTGAAAGGTAGGGGATGCGTGAACAGTAGTGGGGTTTTGGGGCGGGAAAGATGGTTACAAACGGTTAGGAGGAAAAGTTATACCGCGTTTGGTTTGAAAGTTTGGGTTAATTACAATACAAGTCCCTCTGTTTCTTTATTCAAAGTGTAGTGTAAAATGACTTCCGGAATTGACATATATGGCCCTTGTAGTTCTTAAAACAGGAAATGGGCTTTGATTTTGGGCTCATTGTTGGGCTTTTGTGATCCGAATGGTGTAGAAGGGCCCAAAGGGTATTTTAGTCTTTTTGCATCCTCTACAAAGGGTATAATGGTCATTTTTTATCCTTGTCCTTTTCTTACTTTCTTCTAGACATTTCCCCACGACCACGTCTTGATCCGGCTTCGATATAGCTTCAAATCATTCTCTTGACTCTTGTCTCTTCTTTTCCTTGTCGGTTTTTGCCTCGTTTTTGGCTCTTTTTGACTTGATATCCTTCTGCACATTTGAGCACAAAAGCACACATATTTCCATCTTATGGCATTTGTTTGGCTTAATTTGGCGTAATCCTGGGTATTTTATGTATACATTTTAACACTTATCAAAATTCCCCAAACTAAAGGATTGCCGTGTCCTCACGCAATTTTATTAAGTGTACACTTTGTAAACTAACAAGTTTTTCAAAAGTGCCCTTGTGTTTGCCCGCTCCTTGTATGAATCCCCTTTTTAAACATCTTAAAGCTGTTTCCTCAACATTTTATCTCATAGGAAAACACATTATGGCAATCATTGCCATTTTGCAACTTTAAGGCTCATTGAAATAGGCTACTCCCCCGATTAATAGAGCACAAAAGAGGAAAATTCGTCTTCCCTGACTTTCACTAGACCTAAAACAAAGCTATTAACCAAGATCAAATGTCAATATGAAGTCCAAAATGGTTAAGCCTTATACTTTACAACTTGTGAACTTTTTCACACCCAAGAATAAATTAATGATAAGAAGTGTGCACTCTAATTTCAACTTAACCATAGATCAATCTATCTTTATAGTGAAATCCATCTAAGCTTTACACTTAAGCCTTGTGGAGCTAAATGTTAATAACATAGATAAAACCCCACCTCAAAGATAAAAGAAATTGGAAACAAAATTTATAAACTTGATTTAAGCAAATATATTTTTACCATTCCTTTGGTATTTTCCAATAAACTATAAATATTATTTTTTTGCAATAGGAAGGTTGTTCTTAGTTCGAACCCCTACTTAGGCCTTACTTCCCAAATAGGATATCGCAACAACAACCGTGTTCTTTAGTTTTTTTGTTTTCCCCCGAAGCCCCACTAATCCGCTAAAACAACGGTTTGTTGGAATATCGCAACCAACACCTCTTCCTACAAAGCCCTAGAATCCAAAGTCCTAGTTTGCAATCACCACCTAGGGCCGCCTCCCTAGTGAGGAATGCCTACGAACCTTGATTCCACGTACATAGTCTTATCCCTTAGTTGCGACCCCATCTGAGGTCTCTCTCTTCAACATGGATACCTCCAACGATTAAAACTATAAATAGGCGTTTATTATTCTATTTTTTGCGAATGCTTCAATGGCAACGAAAAATAATGCTTTTTGCATTAGAAATGCTTCATTGGCATTCTTTTTATAGATATATTTTTTGGTGAAGAAAAATTTCACTTAGAAAATCAACTTATAAAATTTGAAACCAAAAATCCTATCTTTACTTAACTTTTACATAATAGGATCAGTTATTTCCAAAATGTAAGACTTTTTCTAAAGTACATTGGTTGACTTAGTTAAATTCAAAAGAGCACGTATGATTAGTTAAATTAAGAGCTTTGGTTGTTAAAAGACACAAATCATTCATAAAAGACTTTAGGTTTTCCCAAATAAACCTTGCTTCAAGCAAAACCACTTATATTTAACTACATCATCTCTTTTACTACAAATTTTTTAAAATCCAATGCAATAGGATTTTGTGAAAGCTTAGACCCCACAAAAGGTAGGGTTAAAGAACTAGCTAGGGCATTTTCACATCACCCCGTCAAGAGTCAAAATTAACTCCTATTTCTCACCACGGATTTACCAAAAGTGGTCACTATATTTTTTCCCCAAACTAAACTTCTATAGTAAGCACAAATTTTTAACAATATTTCTACTTTTTTTCCACAAAAAGAGTAATTCAAAAAAGGTCATAACAAGGTTTACGTGAAGTGCAAGTAAATATCGAAGATAGCCTTCCCAAACAAAAACGAAACTTTTTCCTCAAATGTTTAAAAAATAGTGGTCAAAAGTGAATCTAATAACAAAAATTCTAATGGCATCTCCAAAAGAATAGATGTTAGTTTCGATAAAGAACACGGATAATGAGATTTCCATTTTATAAAGAGAAGATTGAAGACCGTCAATGGAATTGTGAGCATTGGCTTTGTACTTCCACAATCTTGACACATGATCCCTCCAAATCTTCCGAAAACCTAGACAAACAAGCACAAACAACCAACAAGAACGAAAGAGAACAAGCCTCCTCTCATCATTTTCATTGTTAGCTCATAGACGACTTAAAACGGCTTAGTTTTTGTTAACCGAGTACAAGCTATACTCGACCCCGAATTGATTTGTCCTTGGGGAAGCAAAGAAAAAATAGAAAGAAGATAAAAAGATAAGCATGGGGTGCCTCCCACGAAGCGCTTGTTTATTATAGAGTCCCCTAGCTTGACTCATTATCCCAACAAGGTTCATTATGGAGGATAATAGTAGGGATGAAGAAATTCCAAGAGGTGGAAACCTCCCCAAACTAGGTATGAAAGATATACCATAGCATTTTTGATCCCGGGTTCAAAAAACTTTTTAGAAAAGAGTTTCAAGAGAGAAAATGTGAACCCGGACAATGCTTTGGTAACATGAAAGTCTATTAAGGGTGGGTGGAGTGGGTCAAAAACATCAAGAATCAAAAGAGATTTAGATGGTGCTAACTCTTTTGAACTCTTATCCTTAAAAGCATCCTTTTCAAAAGGTTTCTCATGAAATGTTATCCCCGGGTCAAATATCTCTCCCCGAATGTTCATGGGGAATAACATAATCCCGGATGTTAAAATCCACATAAAACGACATAATCACTACAATCACTCCCGACATAAGAGGTAGTCTCAAAATGGTTAAGTATTTCAATGTCGGGATGAACAACTTGTAACTCTTTTTTGGACTTAGGTTCATCTTTTGTTTCAAAATCCTCTTTAGTCTTTCTTTCCAAAGATTCAACCTTTTTATCATTCATTTCAAAAAAATTCTCATTTTCAAGTAACCCATCTAGGAAAGCAATTTCCTCTTCCTCATTATCATGAACACTTCAAATCATGTCGTTATTACTTTGAAAACTTATCATGATTAATCTCAACATTAATCTTTACAAACTCATTTGTTGCCCATATTCTAACACATTCCCAATAGGGGGCAAAGAATGACACAAATTGTTATTTAACATCAAGATTCTTCTCATCCTTCACTCCTTTTTTTTCAAAAGAAGAGATAGATTGAAAATCCACAAGTGGGTTATTTCTTTCAAAATCCATCCTCTTTTCCAAAACTTCTTTGTTTTTCTAAAAAGGTTTAAGTCTTTCTTTAATGGAAGTACAACACTCTCCGTGCTTTGAAATTTTTCTTCTTTTGGAAAGATTTTACATGGTTTAACCTCATCAATCAGTCTCTATCTCAACGCCATATACTACAGACATCTCCAAAAACTCCCCGGACGCACTGTGCTATACTCATAATATCAACACGCACCAACTCTCCGATCTAGTCACATTTATCACACTAGTAGGAAGGAGAGGTGATGGATGCCGACGTCGAGCACATCACACGCGTCCTACCTCCCACACCCACAGTTTCACGCTGGCATGGTACACTAAGAACACACACACACAACAGAAGGGGGAGAGAAGTGGTTGTAGTTGCGAGTTTCTCTGATCTCATCTCAGAGAGAGAGCCAGAGTACTAGACAAATCACACCACACTTCACGAGACACACACACATACTGCGAGCATTTAGTGGAGGGGGGTACAGTGGGTGTATTTGAGCTACGAGAGCGTGCGAGATCGAGAGAGCGAGCTCTCGCACATAACTCGGCGACAAATCTATCTCTATCTACTCCAGAGAATCATCACTTATCAGAACACACACACACACACATCTATCTCCTCTCTCTCTCTCTCATCTATCACACACATTGAGCGTGATGCGCGAGTTCCAATAGAAACGATTCCTGGAAACACACAGTAAAAATGAGTTTGGTTAATAGAGATTCTAAAAATTGGGCGTGGAGAACAACGGAGTATTTGTAGGAAGATCCGGGGGTAAGGTTTGTATTAGAAGGATGAAGAGTGCGCGCGCGCGAGAGACACAGCTGGTTTAATTAATAGTTTCCCAGTGATTGGATGGATTGAGAAATATAATATTCTAAGAAAGAGAGAAGAGTGTGGTGATAGTGTTAGGGAGTATGGTCATCTCTGGTTTATATATCTCTATATTGAAATCTAACTATTTGGGGTATAGTTTGTGGATGTTGTGTGGTGTGATGTATGACGAGGGTGGAAGGGGGGGATGAGGGGGGATGGATGGGTTGGATAGTTTTGGTAATGGTGTTTAGGGGAAGAAGGATGAGGGGATTTGAGGTGGGGGGTTGGTGAAAATGGGGATAGTATAAGGGGTGTGGAATGTATGAGTGGTTAGTAGAGTGGGAGTTGTGGGTTGGGGTTTGGTATTTGTTGTTGGTGTTGGTGGTTTTGGGTTGGTTTATAAAAAAAATTATTTATGAAATGGATTCAAATTGGGTTGTTGATAAATGATCGAGATCTATAGATGTGTACGTCTATCTATATCTATATATATAGACAAAACATTACTCTCATTCTCACAGTTATGGTGAGATCTATGCATTTATGGACACACACACACACATAGATACACACATTAATGGTGATGGGGTTTATGTGAGGTGAGGGCGTCTAGATACTATATGTGGTTTGGAGTGAGATGTTTGAGGTGTCAGTATGATCTGCTTTAAAGTTTATGTGAGATCGAGAGATATTATCTATTACAATGTGATTTTGGAGGGGGGGTGGTGGTGTCCTTTAAAATACCTATACACATGTATACTCTTTATATTACAGATTACGTCTTTATTATATCTATTTGGGTTGTTGCGCGTCCTTTGATGCTCACATTTTGGTTACTATAAGATCTTCATCTCTCTCCTATAGACAGCTAGCGAAGTCTAAATATATAGTAAGTCTTGTCTTATATACTCTATTGACAGTACATGATATAGAATACAATCTACAAGAGATGTTAGATCAGAGTACACACACAGTGGTTAGTACACACTATATAAGTTGAGTAAAAAAATTAGTGCACCAAAGGGGACAATATGTATTAAGGAGTATATAAAATGGGGTAGGGGATTGTACAATAAATATAATTTTAGGGGGGGAAAGGGGAAGGGATAAGAGGGGAAGTAAGAGATGGAATGGTAATTTTGTATGTGTTTGAGATGATTTTATAATAATTGTTAGGTTGAAAGATGGGATGAAGATGGTTTGTGGGTAGATTTTTTAAGTTGTTTATGGGTAGAAAAATGGTTGAAATAGTGTGGATGTTTTAGATGATGAGGGGGGTTTTGGGTGGGAGATTGGGTTTGTATTGTTGAGATAGGGTTTTGATTTTTTTAGTTTATTTGGGGATTGATTATGTGAGGTGGGGTAATATAGGTGTTTATAAGTATTTTATTGTACCGGCTTGATAAGCTTGAGCTTGTTGGTTAAGCCCCAAGTTAGCTCCATGGTTAACTTGATTGGTTTGGTTCACATTCCTAGTCCCATTATACCCTTGGTTCCCATTGTATCCTTGGTTAGGTCTAGAAGCTTGTGGATTGGGTTGAGTAAAGCCCGGTGGTCTTGTGTAAGAAGCCACAAAAGGAGAGTACCCGGAATTCCCTTGAACAAAACCACCAACCGCAGCGGCTTGTTGGAAATTGGTTGAGAAATTGATATAGACCCGGTTATCAAATCTTCCACTAGTCATTGGGCACACAATATAACTATGATTACTACCCACAATTAGTGACAACACTCTTTCCCTCCACCTTTCTTATCGGACGGCAACAAAAAAAAGTTAGCACAGAAAGGTTTTCTTCATTATAAGTTCATTTCATTCCTAAAAGTCAAAGTCATCTTATCCTCTAATGCCGCCGCCATTTGTTGGAATTCGAAGTTAGATGATGAAGAAGTAGAAGAAGATAGAGGAGCATTCGTACTCACTCCGCATAAACGCGTTTTTCCGTGAACATCTAACTTTGGCTTTATTCTCTATGATTTGTAATCCTTCTTTCTGACTTTTGTAGAGAAAAATGCCACCTGTCAAAGCAAATGAAGAGAATCTTGATCATTATAGCTCACGAATTATAGAATGTATCTAATTGGTGCATGAGCGAAAACCCGTGATGAGGACACATATCCCTTAAAGTTTCCTTGAAACGTTTCCCAAGCTACGGAGAAAGATTCTTGACTATTTGTCGAAAATATCGTTATTTCCATTCCGAAGATTTGTAGTCTTAGAGAGGTGGAGAAGAAGAAATTATGAACTTGGACACTAAGTCAACCCATGAAAGAATAGAGTTCGGGGGTTCTTTTGTCAAGGCCATGGTTTTTGGCAATCCCCGTCAAGAGAAATGGAAAGAGGAAGAAGTTTGATGGCGTGTTAGGTACATCCCGGGTACCCTATGATTAGTTAGTTAAGCTCTCAAATGACGGAATATGTGCATGAGTCTCCTCATCATTACCCTCGAAAAATCGATTTTGAACAAGATTAATTAGAGAGGATTTGAGTTCAAAATTTTGAGCATTGATGAGTGGTAACTACTAAAAGCACTTCAAACCCCCCGGTGGGAGCTTGAAGTTGCACGGCCCATAGGACGGTCATACTAGTCCATTGAAACGGATCCTGATCAACAATAGTGAATGACCACTTGTTGTTGTCGAGAACGTCGACGAATATGTCTTTCACGGAATTGTATATTCCAGGAAAACGAGTGCGCATAGCCCACTAGTGAAAAATAATAAAAAGAAGAAATTTGGGATTAAAGAAGAATATTTTTGGGAAAAATTACAATTTATTAGTATTTATAGGAAGGAAAACAAAAATAAAAAATATTTTTTAACCTATAATTACAAGCTACCTATAAGTCCTCCAAGATTAACGCACAGTAAGCGGAAAGGCTTAGCGAGCCGCAATGACTACTTAGCAAGTAGCTATCACCCTTACTTAACTCACCTATAAGTTTGTAACTCGAAAGTCCGTCGTAACCTCTCAAGTAACTACACTATTAGTAATTGGTTTGTTTATTGGAATGGTTTAAGAATGGATGAGCTAGTATCCAAATATGTTTATTTTATTTTATTTTTTATTTTTTATTTTAACTAATTCGATAGGAATCGAATTAATGAATGTTTTGTATTTTTATATGATAAATCCAAAAATAGTAAAGTAACTTCCAAGAAGGAAGGGTCTTCAAAACTCTACTTTAACGAATATCCTCAAAAATCGTTCACGTCCTCCCCGACAACGGCGCCAAAATTTGGTAACGTGGTGTAAGCACTAGTCAAGATATAAATAGTATAGTATAAATCCCGTTACAATGTCCTTCCCAATTACTTCTTCAAACAAAGAAATAAAAGGGTAAAATCTCACGTAAAAAACAAACAATACGTATATATTTAACCGAGGAAGTATTTCTCCTCGGGTCGTATCCCACCAAGTCGTGAATATGAAATCGGAATAATTGGATTCGAGTCAATACATGGATAAAGGGTTTTTATTTTAATTTGATTTTACACTACGAATATAATAGCACAATTAAACTATAAAAACGATTAAAGAATTAAAATTGGTTAACTATTACGAAAAATTAACAAACGTGAATTAAAAATGCGAGCTAAAACTAGAATTTAAAATCTAAAGCACTAATACTAACAAACTTTATGTCTAAAAATCACAAAATTAAAGAGAAAATTTTAGGAAAAAGAATTAAATTTTTTTAACTATTTTTGAATTTTATACGATTTTTTAAAGAAAAATGAATTACTTAAAATAAACTTTTTCTAAAAATTAACACTAAAATTTCTATTTTTTTATTTTCAAAAATACTAAGAATGAAAAAGAACAATTAATTACAAAAAAATTAGATTTTTCAACTATTTTTTCTATTTAAATGAATTTTCTTAAGAAAAAGAAATTACCAAAAACCTATTTTAATTTCTAGAAAATACAAATTTAATTGGAAAAAAAATAAATAAAATGATTTTTAACTACTTAAAATGTGCAGAAAACTAATGGTATAAAACACGCCCAATTTTTTACTATCAATTAAACCTAATTATTCTAATAAAACTAAACCCTAATTTTATTTAAACTAATAAGAAAAAATATAAAAACTATTTTATTAAACTAAAAGAACAAGGTAGAAAATGCAAAGGATGAAAGTAAAGGGTAGGCGGGGTAAGTAACTAAATTTTACACTATAGTTAAACAGAACACCTTTAACTATTGAAAATGTACCAAACAGACCTCTACTACTTAACAATTTTTGGTGCTTATATTAGACAAAATGAAAATTAGCAAAAAACTTAAAACAGCAATGTTAAAAACAACTAGCTTCTCTAACTACAACTTTAACAAAAGCACTTTGAACCTTTATCAATTAGATAAGCTAGAAAATTAGCTTCTTATACCGAGTAACAGAAACTATGGTTTTTCTTTAAAATTCTAACTTTCCTAATCTTTTGCTTATATCTAGCTTATTACTTAATGAAAGTAAAAACCAAAAGAAGCTAAATGAAGCTTATTATGTGTACTAGGGATATCTAAAAAGAAATAAGCTAAAAGAAATATAGACTAACAAGAAATTTGCTATTAAAAAGTAAAAGTTCAGGCTTATTGACTGTTATTAAGCAATTGCTAATAAGCTAACTACCTCAAATCTAAATCCTAGATATTGAAATTTTGGAAATAAGCTATTCTATTATTATAAAAGAAACCTAGATAAAAGGAATTTGGAGATAACAACTAGAAATTAGAAATCCAAAAGTTAATCCTTGAAATCTAAGCTGCTGCTAATACCACTTTTGCAGGAAAATAAGAACTAGATTAGAGCTTAAAAATGAAAGTTAAGATACGAATTATAAAGAGCTAATGGAGTACTATTAAGTTGCTTAAAACTAAGATTTATCTCCTAATTACAAATGCTAAAAAGTATCTAGAAAAGTGGTGAGACTCAGCAGTACTTACTGAGTTACTACTCCCTATGCTGATGTAATTGGCAATTACTTAAGTGCAAGCCAAAATTCTAAGGTTAGAACTCATAAACCAACTCACTAAATGTATCTAAGTGTACACTAACCAAAATTGAACTCTAACATCCTGTGAGACACTTAACTCTAAAACTACTTAAACCTTTAAACTGTCCTGGTGCTAGAGATAGCCTTTTAAGCTTTAAAATCTGAAATCTTACAATCAAGTTTACAAATCCTTATTAAAACTATGATAATCTCTGAAAATCTAAACTATGTAAAGTATTTTAACAATCTCTTGTTGACTTTTAAGGTCAAAAACACCTTAATCCAAACACTACTTAACTAAACTATCCTTACTAAATTTCATTTAAAATCTGTTTTTAAAAACTAAATCTGCTAAAACCTTATATCTACTCTAACTTGAACTAAACTAATTAAGCTATTTTAGCACTAAAAACTAAAGCTTATGTTTCAAAAAGAGGTACTTTCTCAGCTAGCTTTTCCTACTATATGACAGAATTTTAGGAAATGACAACTTAATGGATTCTAACTACAACAACTTTAAAAACTTTGAATATCTAAGCTAACTAAGTAATATTGAATAGGATTAAGCACAAGAATACAAAGAAATAAGCTACATGAAATAAGCTAGGTGTATGCTGAAATCAAAAGTTATGAAGCTAAACCTTTTATCCTGTAGTCTCTGACCCTAGCCACTCTTGTTGAGTGAGTGGCTTTAAAACATAATCCTAATGGCTACCTTAGCCTCTAAAACCTGAGCTTAAGCTCAATAAAACCATTATAAACCTTTTCCTTTGCTTATAGCAGCTTGAACAGCTTATATGAACTATTGGACAGAGCACAATGTAATAGAATAGGTAATTGGTTGTCGATTTTTATACTAAATATATAATATATGATAAAATATAAAATATATATAAGTCTAAAAATCAACAAGATCAATAAAACCGAGAAGTAGTATAGAATGTTCCCGGGTCGTTTATCCCCAACGAGGCTGGACTGGAGAATCGATACAGTCGGAAGATTTGAGTTTGAAGGAGAGAATTGATTTGAGAGTGTGGAAAGTTAAATTAAACAATAACAAACAAAAACGTTTAAGAAAAACCTAAAAATTATGAAATTAAGCTAAAAAACGAGAGCACGAATCCCGAACAAAGGGCCAAAAACCTAAAATCTTTAAAATTAACCCTACGAAGAAATTTTTACTTCTAAACTACTCTAGGGAACTAATAATGAAGAATGAAAAAGACTAGACTGAAAACGGAGGTCGTTTGACCCAAAAACGAGTCAAGACAAAACCGCACCCGAGCCCCGTTCTTTGGAAATCAAAAAGTTACAAAAATGACCCTACGAAAATTTTTGTATTTTTCCTACAAACTATATGACTAAAGAAAATTTTCTAAAAAAGAAAAATATTTTTTTGATAATTTTTGTATTTTTTATGAATTTTTTAAACTTTTAACTAAATTAAATTATAAAAAATACTAAACTACTTTTAAAAATTCTGAAAAATTACCCTAAAATACTAGACACTAAATACTACCTACGAAAAATAAGAAACCAAAAATTGGCTTATAAATAAGCCCGAAAATAAGCTGTAACAGCTTATAGCTTATAAGGGAAAAAACACCCTTAAATAGCTAACCACTTGGGACTTTAATGAAAAAGTCCCAAGGGCGCAGCGGTAAGTGTGTGTATAAAGAGGGGATGTATCGAGGGTAGAGACCCGGGTTCGAGTCTTGCTCACCCGGGTCACCCCTTGTCTTCCCCTTTTTTTTTCGAAAAACTTTGTGAACCAAAGTTGTTAAGCTTGATGAGCTTAACAACTTTCAAAACTACAACTTTTTCTAAAAGCTTATAAATAAGCTTAAAAACAGCTTTTAAAAACGGACAGAAGTTAAAATTTAGCTTAAAGGCAAATGGTTTAAGTCTTTTGGACTTTTTGGACACTTAAGCTAGACTTAGGCTAAAATTTGCTAATGAACTATCTAAACTTAAGCTAAATAAGAACTATGAGTTAAAAACTAACACTAAATAAGCTTGAAAGGAGAGCTTAAGTTGACAGAAACTTAACAAAGCTAAAAAGCAAAAGGGTACTAACTGTTAACACCAAATAAGCAATGAAAAAGGGCAAATAAGCACTCACAACTAACTACACAAACAAAATAAGCTATGAACAAGAATAAGCAACGTAGGATAAGCTCAATAAGCCAAGAAGTAGCTTAATTACCACAGCAGTACTAACCAAAAAGTTAGTACTGTTGGTATGGAAATGGGCTTAAAAATCCTCAATAAGCACAAGAAAAGGGCAATAAGCTATCTAGGCAACTAACATACCTAATAAGCTACTAAGAACCTGAATTAGACAACTAAAAAGCTCTTAATAAGCTAGAAAGAAAATAAGCAATCCCTACACTAGAGCTAAGTAAAAACAGTCAAAGGGGTACTTTAAGCTTAAAAATAAGCTATCAAAAGAGGCTCTTAAGGACTGAAACAAAGAGGGCTTATCAAAGAGCTTATGGGCTCTTAAGATAAGCCAAAAGCTAGGGCTTAAGTTCACTAAAAAGCTAGATAGGTGGGCTTAAAGTTAGGCCCCTAGCACCAGGGGAAATGGTGCAAAAGTCAAAGGCTTATATTGACAGCTTAAAATAAGCTGTCAAATAAGCTTAAAATAAAAAGCTAGGTTAAAACAGATTAAGTATGGCTTAAAATGAACTTGTGCACAAATTTTGAGCTTCCAAAAACCATTTAAAGTTGTTGATTTTAGCCCTTGAAAAAGGGCATTTTGCTTTTATAAAAATGACACTTAAGTCTTTGGCTGTTTTGACTCAAAAAGTCAAGTGACTTAAAATTCTTTTAGCAGCTTGTTTTTACACTCAAATGACACTCTTTTTAAACCCCAACTCAAGTATACAAGAGCTTATGAAATAAGCTCTTGTATCTCCTTAAAAAAACTTACAGAAGTCCAAATGAATAAGGTTCTAAATCCTAATTCCTAACCCCTAGTCCTTTGTGGTTCTGAATAC
>BQNB010120449.1:0-20631 GCA_026074375.1 Tanacetum coccineum | reverse complement strand
TATTTTTAAAGATTTTAGGTTTTTCCCCCTTTGTTCGGGATTCGGGCTCTCGTTTTCTAGTTTAATTTCGTAATTTCTAGGTTTTTCTTAAACGTTTTAGTTCGTTATTATCTAATTTGACTTTTTCAACTTCCCAAATTAATTCCTGCCTTCAAACTCAAATCTTCGTTTGTATCGATTTTCCATTCCAGCCTCATTGGGGATAAACGACCCGGGAACATTCTATACTACTTCTCGGTTATATTGATCTTGTTGTTTTTTAGACTTATATATATATTTTATATTTTATTATATATATATAGTGTGAAAACCACCAATCAATTTTTGGCGCCGTTGCCGGGGAGGCTATGAAGCCGACTATCGTTACGTTTGATCAATTGTGTTTGAAACTGTGAATATTTTTCTTTTATTATAAAAATAAAAAAAAAAGTACAAAAAGTATTTTTCATTTCTTTTAGTATAATTATCAGATAAAAACCAAAAGAAAAAAACAAAAACATAAAAACATAAAAACATTGTCCATAAAAAAGAAATAAAAATTCACAAATTGGTAAAATACCAAAATATAATATTCTCAATTGAGGTATTATCATAATAACTTCCGGTGAACTTGTTGGTTCCCAACTCGAACAAAAGATTTAAAAACTTACCATTTGTGTCTCTTACGACGTACGGCTCACCTTGAAAAGTTAAATATAAGGAGGGTTGTTCCGAGGAACTACGACCCGAAAGGAGAAATAAGCTTCGCGCTATTCCTACTCCTCCGCTCGCTTGTGCGTTTATCTTTTTGAGAGCTACCGTGAAGTAAGTAGATTATTTGGTTGAAGTTGTCTTATCTCATTGTCCGTTAAAATCAATTGTGAATAAATCATTGAAAAACCAAAAAAAAATTAGTGTAAATTTTCTTTTTAAATTTCTATTTTGTGCATGCGCACTCGTTCTCAAGTCCGTAAACGTCGACAACAACAAGTCCGACAAACTTCTGTTGAATCACCAAATCTTGAGAAACCAAATAACAATCAAGAAACTTTCAATCCTCCCATAGTTACGATGGACGATAATCGTACTATGGCGCAATTACTCGAAGCACCCACCGAGGGTTACGAGGATGCGATCGTTGTTCCCGAAATTACCGCGAACAACTTTGAGATCAAGCATGGTCTACTTAATCTTGTTCAAAACAAGCAATTTTTTAGACATGATAAAGAAGACCCACATGCTCCACAAAGTTAAAGACCGATATTTCAACAAGATCACTTCTACGATGAAGTTCCCGAACGTCCCGAGTACGTCGGTTAAGCTTATGCTTTTCCCATTTTCCCTCGAGGGAGCCGCCCGGATTTGGCTTGAAAAGGAGCCCCCTCGATCGATTCTTACATGGGATGATCTTGTTTCAAAATTCATTAACAAATTCTTCCCTCCCTCTAAAACAACAAATCTTCGAAATGAAATCACGAGATTTCAACAAAAATTTGATGAAACGTTTTACGAGGCATGGGACCGATTCAATGATCTTCTTAGGGGATGCCCGCATCATGGGTTTTTAGAATTGCATCAACTCGATACATTCTATAATGCCCTAAATTCGAATGATCAAGATTCATTGAACTCCGCTGCGGGTGGTAACTTTCTGGATAAAATGCCTCGAGAATGCCTAAAAATCATCGAGAGCAAGTCCAAAGTTCGTACAATCACTAAGGCAAGGCCATTGTTTCCAAAGTGAGTACGAGCTCTTCTACCCCAGCAGTTTCATCCGATGTTGCTGAGCTGAAAGATATGGTTAGAGCATTGATTCTCGATAAGAAAAACCAAACCCCAGCTCCCGTAAAAGCGGTTGAGCAAAGTTGTGTAACTTGTGGGGGAGGTCATTCTTACCAAAATTGTCCAGCCACCGATGAAACATTTATCGTGACTGTAACACCACTCAAAATCTGAGCACGCAGCGAAATGTTTGAATATCCGAGGGCGTTACATTTATGGATCAATAGCACAAGATCTGAGAACGACTACTAAAACGTGGGTTTGAAAAAGAATACATTTGATTACCAAAATACTCGATTATTGTTACATAAGCTCATGGCTTCAAATTGTTCAACAATATAAGTAAAGATTTCGGTTTATAACATTGTCCCCAAAGTGTAATAAAACCCCAAATCTAATGTGATTGACTCTTCAATTATGTGACTCCCAAATGTAACATCGCACCTCGTGCCTTACTGACCTGAAAAACATGCTTAAAACGTCAACATAAAGTTGGTGAATTCATAGGTTTATGTAAATCAATTGTAGGACCGCAAGATTTCCAAGTGTATGATTAAGCAACAAATGCAAACATCATAAAAAGTAATTACGTTTCCTAAGCTCATGACATCGAAGCTCGAGACATATCTGTATGAAAAATATAATTTGCCAACAGGTGTCCCGTGAATGATGTGCTAACCCTGCAACATCCCAAATTTGACATGGTATGCGTATCGATTCCATTGATATGCTAGTCACCCGAACGGGAATGTCAATCCCTCAATGAATCTTATCCATAAAATCTCGCAGCCCACCAACAATGGTTAATTCCCATCACATCTTATGCAATTAACAGTTCATGATCAAATGGACAAATGGGATATGGTAACGTTAGGCAAACACGTAATCATAGTATAAAATTTACACTTGCGTCAATTATGTAAAAACAAAGCATGTACTCGCTGAAACCCCAAGGGATGGTAAATTTATTTAATAATAGTAAAACGAGGGCATGAACTCACCTTAGCTGGTAGTATCTCTGAAGATAATAAATATCCAAGAAAGCAGTGGGTCACACCGTCAAGGTACCTAATAGTACGGTCAAAGTCTTAGTTTACACATTTAAGCTAACGACTCATTGTATAAACTAATTCATTTTAAGTTTATATATACCGGTGATCACTTGTGTGGTGATGCACAAGATTATTGTATTTAAATTTTCCTATGTTTTTCGAGAACTTGAAATCACATTGTTATTAAATATACTTCATTTATTCCGTCGTTAATCAAACCCTTTTATTATCCAAACATCTGAGTCCGACCGACTTCGTTAAGTGTTTTATTTCTTTTCACTTTGATTACTCCACACCTTTGTTTATTTTATTATTTTTCCTAAGTTTCTAGTTTTTATACTTTTTAGTCCTAGGTTATAAATATAAACATTTATATTTTAACCCTTTATTTTTTCGGAAGTTTACATAGTATTAGTCCCTTAAGTTTACCTAAGGTGTGTTTTAGTCCCTTATAATTACACTTATATCCCTAAGTTTCCAAAATGTATTCAAAAACAGTCCCGGGAGTTATTAAATTCGAAATGACGAAGTTAATCCCTTTAAGTTTCAAATTAGACACTTCTAATCTCAAGTTGCGAAATAGCATATTATGCTCCCAATAAAAATTCAACAAGTGTCCATTTCGCTTCGTTAAGCTCATTTAAGTTAAAAAAACATATTTCGGCTTTTAAATAGAAGCTCATCAGGAAGCTTAATTTGGCATAGACTGGCCTATTGGGCCCGTTAAGGTCCGTTTAGCATTTTAACGAGTCCCGATATGTTTTAGTAGGTCCAAAATCTTTAATAAGCTCATGTGGTCTGATAAGCTTAAAAAAAGCTCGAGGAGCTTATCGTGGCTTATTCGAGCCTTATTGGGCCCTGTAAAGCCCAAAAGCCTAGTCCGATACACCTTTTAAGAGTTTTTATAGGCTTTACTTAGTTTCATTTTCAAACTTGTTTACTAAGCCGAACAAAACATTTTATTTTCCAGCTTATTCAAAATAAGCCTAATAAGCACTTCTATGGGCCTGGTTGGTTTCGTTATGGCCCGTTAAAGGTTATTAGGGGTTTGGGCCTAACTGTATGGGTCCATTAGCTATACTTTAGGTCCATCAAGCTTATAAAGCTGTATAAACTCACCAATAAGCTGTCCGAGCTTATTGTGAGCTTATTCGCCTGAATTAGGCTCGTTTATGGGCTAGAAGGCCCGTTAAGGGTTCGTTTGACATTTTTAGACGTGGACACGACACATGCAAACGTTCTACATTCATTAATAAATCCGTGTCCTAAGCGAACGTAACAGTACCTACATGAAAATATTTACGTGAATAACTTGATAAATATCAAGTTAAGACTTCATGTTAGCCCACCACTTAGAATTTTCTTAACTATTGTTTTAATTAAGTGTAATCTAAGTTCTTTTACGCACAAATCGTTTTTCTAGGCACCACAGCGACAACAGCATTATTTGAAGTCTATACAAAATCAAACAATATACGACATATAAAAGAAAATACAGCTACATAAATATATAGCTAGACTTATATTTATTCCGGACATATTGTTAAGAATAATTTAGACTTACAAAGGTCCTAAGCAATTAATGGCGTGCGAAATGAATACCCCGACACCCAAACGTGTCTATAACTCAAAGATATTGATACACAAAGACTTCCTAGACCACTTTTAAAGTCGACAATGATTGAGAAGTATAAGGATGGTTCGGTTTATATTTAATGCCAATGATTGGTAGTGAAATATGATTTTCTTATGGTTGTTAGAGATAATTAATGGTGTTAGACTTGTATTAAATGATCTAGGTAAGGGTTCTATTTATAACACATTAGACTTAGTTACTAATCCTAGTCCTAAGTCCCAACCGAATTCCCCTTTAGTTAGTGTTAAGAGGTGGATTTAGTTGCTAGGACATGGTATTAAGATAAACCACCTAGTACATGGCCTTTATGAGACATGAAATGGAGATATTGGCTTGATCTATTGAAGATTTGTGAGATTATTGGTGGCTTTTTGAGGATAGCTAAGCCGCGGCCAAGAGGTAAGAACAAAGACCTTTGGTCACTTAGCAAGTAATTAGGGACAAGTAGTACCACTAATTAATGTCATCTAGGAACATTAAGGACACATCTTAATTAGTTTAGAAGAGAGTACAATTACATTACAGGAATCAAGAGTAGGATTTGTTAGCTATTTAAATCCAAGAACGAATGGTTTTATGGGTAAACCATATTATTCGGCCTTAGTGAGTGTTTAACATAAGTATTTTATAATTTGTGCTTAAGGATAAAAAAAGAAGGTATTGTTTGGAGTCTAGATAAGTCCGAGGTATTTCCGGGTGTGGTCCAAATGTATTTTAATTCGCGAAACATAAAAATCCCTATTTTTACGTGACCAATAAAAAATAAAAAACGTAAAGTACGTAATAATCTTCTTAATAATATTCCTAAACTTGGATTGATGGTAAACCTTAATTTATTTGATTGACCGCTTGCATTAATAGATTATTTCAAGTCCACGCAGATAAGCTTAAAGTAAATATTTAATTAAAGCGCGTATCTTAAACAAAATAAATAGTGATTAATTAATAGAATTCGTACAATGCATGAAAATGAGAAATGTTACAAGTCACCACCCTTAAAAAGCTTTGTCGCTCAAAGCTTAAGACCATGTAGTATGACGAAGACCCGGTTTGTGAAGAGTTGTTGTATTATTGTATTGAACGAATCTTCACGTTCCCGATGGTGAAACTCTGGGCCCCGCCTAAGTTCCAGCGAACCTTAACCAATGGTATCGCTTCGCTCAACTGTTTGATCTCACCGTCTCCATGATTTCAAACGGGCTCTTCCACGAACTGGGAGCTTATCGTCACAAGAATTCCTTCTAACCGGCATGACTACAGTTCGTCAGCGTAACATATCTTCAGATTTGTATACATGGAAAGTGTGGTAGAACTGCTGCACACTGTTGAGGAAGTTCTAGCCGTAGGGAAAAACTTTCCAACTTTTAGCTTAACACTTTGAAAGGTCCGACGTATCTCGAGGTTCAGCTTTGCCCCGCTTACCGAACCGTACTACTCCTTCCAAGTTGAGACTTGAGCATAACTCGTCTCCAACTCCCACTCCATCGCTTTCGCTTCGTCAGGTCGTAAGCTCTTTTGTCGATCCTATGCCGCTTTGCATCCTTTGGCTTGATCAGAGACGAAAAATTCTTTTTCCATGTTTCTTGGATTAATTCCAACCAGTACAGTTGGCTATCACCAACTCGGACCAACACACTGGTGATCGTAACATTTTTTCGACCCATAAACAACGCTCTAATTGTCGCCTTTATGCTAGCTTGATAACTGTTGTTGAATGAGAATTCTGACCAATGGCAAAATGCTTAACCAGCCCTTGCCCAAAATCGATCACGCAAGCGCGTAGCATGTCCTCGAGAGTTTGAATGGTCCCTCGCTCTGGCCGTCAGTTTCTGGATGATACGCATTACTCATGCTATCTACGTACCCAAAGTCTTTTTGAAATATCTCCTAGAAATTTGAAGTGTATCTTCCATCACGATCGCACATAATTGAAAATGCAGTATCCCGTGTCTAGCCACTATCCTGTTTAAAGTACAACCTCGCCAACTTATCCAATGGATCATTCTCCCGATTGGTAAGAAGTGAGCAATATTTTTGTAAGTCGATCACAATCACCCAGATGGAGGGTCAAAACCTGTGACGACCTAGGAAGTTTGGGATAAAATCCATGTTATATTATCCACTTCCACACTCGGGTATTTTCCTGGTTTGAACTAGCAATCCAGATGGCCTTTGATGTTCGTTCCTTAAACTCATGCACATGTCAGGCCAATTGCTGAACGTACGTGGAGATTGTCAGCCTCATGTTATGGCCGACCAAAATATTTTCTTCACATCTTTGTACAATCTTTCGGAACCGGGAAAGGATAGAATAATTTCGAACTTGTGGGATTCGTGCATCAATCACAGATCTAAGTTCTCCAAAACAAGGATCCAACTCCAGCTGTGTAAGCATAGTGTCCCATCGGCACGCGGTTCCAATCTTTCCTTGGGTATATCCCTTCGGATTATACCTCCTACGTCTTCATTTACGATATTCTCTGGTTTCTGGGCTTCGATCTAAGCTTCTAATATTCGTTTGGGAAGATCCAAACCAATTGTCATAACTATTGGCTCAACCCTCAATTGCTTAATCCTTTCTTTACGTGCCAAGCCGATCGCCACTATGTTTTGCATTCCCTGGATATAACGAATATCACAGTCGTAGTCACTCTGTAATTCTAGCCATACGATGTTTGCCTCATGGTTAAGCACCTTCTGATCGATAATGTATGTAGGCATTTATGGTCGGATGAATACGGTCATCTGGTTCCGTATAGAAAGTGTCTCCAATCTTTATGGCAAAACACTACCGATCCCAAGCACCAAATCATGAGTGGTGTAGTTTCTTCTCGTGAACTTTTTTAAACCGTCGATAACATAGGCAATCACCTTCTCTCTCTTGCTGCATTAACATAGCACCTAAGCCCTTGTGTGACGTGCAAGATCACAGTATACCACAAAGTCCTTCCCTCCCTTCATAGTAAAGCAGAAATTGAGGGGGGGGGGGGGGGGGGGGGGGGCACTGCACAGCTACTGCTTTATCACTAGAAAGACGTTCTCTCCTTTTCTCCCTAGTCAAACATGATTCCTATTCTAGTATAGTTTCGTCATTGACATAGCAATCTCGAAAATCCTTCAAATGAACCTTCGAAGTATCCAGCAAGACCTAGAACTATGGCGGATCTCCGTTGGTGTCTTGGGAGATGCCCAAGGTCCTGATAGACTCTATTATTGGCCAGGGTCCACATGGAATGCCTCAACTATCAAATGACATGTCCGAGAAATTGTAATACCTTCGAATCCAAAATTCCCACATTTTGGAAAACTTTGCGTACAACTATCCTTCTTAGCAAATCCATAATTGCTTTAAGTGTTCTTCATGCCCTCCTTTCATCTTTTGAAATAAATAAGGTATGTCCATCAGGATGAAGACAATGACGAACTTGTCCAAGTAAAGGTTTTGCACCCATCCGGTTCATGAGGTCCATGAATACCGCAGGTGCGTTTGTCAGTCCGAATGGCATAACCTGGAACTCGTAATGGCCATACCGAGTTCGAAATGCCGTCTTTGGAATGTCTTGTTCTCGTACTCTAAGCTGGTGATATCCGGATCTCAGATCTATCTTTGAATAAATACTGGATCCTTGAAGTTGATCAAACAAATCGTCGATCCTCGGGAATGTAAACGATTCTTTACTGTCAGTTTGTTTAACTCGCGTAGTCGATGCACACCAGAAACGATCCGTCCTTCTTTTTGACAAATAAGACCGGGGCTCCCCAAGGCGAGGAACTAGGCCTTATGAATCCCTTGTCAAAAGCTCTTCGTAATGTTCTGATAATTCCTTCATTTCGATGGGCCAATCGATATGGTGCTCGAGCTACGGTGCGGCCCCTGGAATTAAGTCAATTTGAAATTCCACTGGTCGAGCTGGAGGAAGACCTGGCAAGTCCTGAGGAAACACTTTTGGAAAATCTTGGACATGGTACTGCTCCTCTATATCTGTTTCCTTTCTGACTTGTCCTCCTCTTTCTTGGTGGATATCTGTGCTAAAAAGACCTGGCATCCCTTGGCCATGTACTCTTGAGCTTTTGAACATGAGATAACTGTTTAACCGGTCTCGTCTCCGTTGCTTACTTACGTTTCCACAGGAAAAGTCAGAGTCCATTCCCGTAGGGAACTTGAACGAGTTTCTCATCGCACACTATCACAGCGTGACATCTTCTTAACCAGTCCATACCGATAATGACGTCGAAACTACCCAGTTCTACGGGCATTAGACTAATTTCCCATCAGCTAATTCGACATCATAACAATTTTCTAATGAAGTTGGGTGCGATGGTTTATCAAGGAACTAAATGCAGTGATATAAAACATCTATCGGCACCAGTGGCCGAATACGACAGATGCAATAGTGGTTATTTAAGAGGAACGTACCCGTAGACACCAATTATTGCATCAGTGTTACCTGTGCATTTCCCTCTTTTCTGCTTTCCCAACTGTCATAAACCCACGCTTGTGCTTCCCATTTCTCCATCTTTATTCTTCATTTTGGACAATCTCTTTTGAAGTGTCCTGGTGCTTCCACACTCCAAAACAACCATTCCCTTGGAGTTTTGCCCCCATGTGCCTTTTTGAGAGTAAGCAACATATTTTTTGTGTTACCAGTATTCCTGCAATCCGCGAGCCAAATTGGCCCTATCTTTGTTGCACTTGTGCACCTCTGGGTGCACGGGCCACTGTGTGTGGAATGGCACTTGTTGCACTGTGGGCAAGGATCGCCCCACAAGGTTTTTCCTTATCGCCTGTCCCATGTTGTAGACCTTTGGTGACAATCTGCCTTTTGAAGGTTTGCTGTTGGTGACCATGTTGTTTCTAAAAAAAAGTAGAAAAAAAAGATGAAATACGTCAGCCTCCTTTTGTTGTCAGATTGCCTTTCCGCGTAGGTGCGGAGTTTTCTGTTGTGTCCAGTCAAGTCATTGCCAACTCAATACCTCAACCAACGTCTGGTCTGGCAGAGATTTGACGTTTCCCATAAAATGTTGTCAGAAGTCTACATATGTACTTGTAACCTACCTCGGTTTCAATCGTCAACAAACATGGTACATATCAGGGTTAACTCTGGCCAACGTTCAATGTAGCTGGAAACATCGTTTCCCTTGACCGTCAGGTCTACCAGACTCAATCTCTAACTTCTTGATTTCGCCTTGTGGACAGTACTTGTCTGTCATCTTTTTCTTGAGTACTTCCCAAGTCATGGCATATGCCTCTGGACCTAAGGTTCTTATCTGACCATTCCACCAAGTCAAAGCGGCACCTAACAGAGTGCAGGTGGCAAACTTTACTTGGTTCTCAATAGCACAACCGCTGTGATATTGAAAACTTACTCTATCTTTTCAATCCACCGAGATAAACCGCCACGTTGACCTTCGCCTCCTTGAAGTACAAAAGGTTGACATTCATGAGTCAGCGTAAAATAAAGGCGCAGGCAATTTGCACATTCTTCGGTTATCCCCGTGGCGAACTGTTGGCTTCCATCTCCATTGTGGCGTTTCGCAAGAGAGCTTGTCATCATATGCTTGATATGGATCGGGGGTCATGTTGTTATGGGTTGGCGTCGATTGACGGGGGTATTTGGTCCTCCTCTGGTTGTAGTGCCATTATTTGTCTAGATCACAGAAGACAAAACATTAGGTTTATATGACAGAATAAATAATATATGGATAGCATAATCACACAAGAGAAGTAATATAGTAACGAGTAAACACATCCTTTCATCATAACTTTGAAAATTATGACATGAAATAGTCCTCGGTGTACACATAATACATACCCAAACATCTAAGTGCTATGCTAGCGGGGAAAACCCTTAATACTTAACATGCCTGTACAATTCCCCTAAGCAAGATACAATAGAACATAAAATCACTAATGTGACTATCGCATCCCCAAAAGCCTCCGGTGAACCGAATCCTAGGACTCTGTCCTGGCGTCAAGCCCTCCTCATGCGACCTCGCAGTGCCAACAACTCAGATCTGCCATGTCCGCACCATCTCCTCGCCTCATGCCATCAGATGACTCAAGAGCCCACTACCTTCTGGTCCTAGGCGCATTATGATTAGTCTCTCGAAGTGCTGCTAACTGCGCATGCTGCATCTGAAAGCAAGTCTCATATACCTGGTGTTGTGTCTAAATGAGAGTACCCTGCGACTGTAGTTGTGTCTGGTGTGCCTGGAGATGGGTCCCCTCATGTTCATAACACATGATCTCGATGGTTCTGAAGCTCTGATGAGATCGCCTGACTCAATCCTATCGAATGAGCAACCTCTCGGGGAAGCATTAGGCCTCCTCTCCACCATCCATAAATGTCTCCTGGAGAGTAAAATTCCCTAAAAAAAAAAAAAAAAAAAATCTCCCATAAGTAAATTGACCCGCTTGCGGTCCATAACGACCTCGCTGAGATATATACGAGACTAGCTGTCCTGAGCATCCTCTAGTAAAGCATACAAGTCCTGGTTAATCGCGCTCATGGAGCTCAGCACGCTCTACGACCTCTAGTGTTGAACTCATCCCAACGGACAAAGTGCTATCGTCAGGACTTGCCTTCCGCCGATCAACCCAAGTATCCCTAATCCCTGTACACAACATCACTAATCCCCTTCGCCTCTCTTCGTATCTATTGTGCTGGACAAATTCCATAATCAAATCCTCGACCTCCTGGTAGGTCAGCAGTAGAACTTTCTTCCGACCTCATATTGAGCCTAGAAGTGAAAAAGATGCAAACCTCTTTGCGGGGATGTTGCTCAGACTCGGGGATATCATCCCTAACGGTTAACAGGTGGGTGTATTAAAGAGAAGGTGGTAGTGGTGGTGAATGTGCACGGTGGGGCCCGTGCACCTAAGCAAAGGCGCTCCCTGCAGAGGTGTGATAGTGAGTATAGGTGGTGATGTGATTGAAGTAGTCATGGTCAGAAGTCTCATCAACCTCATGCCTCTGGTGGAAGGGATATGGAAATCTGGGGTCGGACAGTAATCCTAGCCCTAATAGTAATGTCAGTGGAGGGTGGTAGTATAACAGGCTCTGTCCCCTCAGGTGGGAAAACAGGCTCATCAGCAGGTATGACGGTAGAGTCAGCCGGAGCTAAGTGCTCCTCCTCCTCCTCATCCTCCTCGTCCTCATCCTCATCATTGGCGTCATCCCTAGATGAATCGCCGTCCATCATCATCTCCATCGTCTCCCTCCCCTGACTCCCCCGTCCATAGGATAGTCAACCGGACCATCCTCTGTCTCATCATCCTCATACTCCTCCGGATCCTCCTCTAGATCCGACTCAGTAACGTATCCAGGTGACTCAGTAGTAGGTGAATCAATAGGAGGTAAGTGCTGCTCCACAGCCAGAAATTCATGTTCATCCTCAATGGTATTTACTCAGGTATACAGGGCTCTGGCACGTATTCAGGATCATGTGCCTAATCGAACAAGGCTCACGCTCATCCTCACCTGAGGAACTGGCGGTTGTCCCCCTGTGGATTCTCTGGGCCTGGTAATGTAATCCGTAAACGTTGGGCTACTGCAGTAGCTGAGTCCGTCGTATCCTAGTACGATGACCCGTGGAATGCCTCCCTCCGATACCGTTCCTCATCATCGGCACCCCAAAACCCCCCTACTGGGCCCGGCTCAGAGTCGGTGTAGACTGAGTGTAGGTAACATCAGGACGTCGCAGAAGACATGGTTACTCAAAAAAGTAAAATAACTTAATAAGTATTTCTTATAAGAAAATTCGATATTCTAAGTCCTGTTAAGGCTTTAATAATAAAGGCCCATATATTAATAAACGTAATACATTTATATACCCAATATTAATCATGTGTCACCTTAGTAACCCAACTAATGCTAAATGCAATGCATGCTATGTAAGCATAACTGCTCTAGATGTTAAACAAGTAATGCATGTATGCGTCCTCGCACATCCATTTGTGGAACACGAGTTTTTAGGAAATGTGTTATAGTCCAGACAAAGACTTTTGACTCTGGTTCTCTATAACCTTGGCTCAAGTTACCAATCTGTAACACCCACAAATCTGAGCACGCACAAACGAATGTTTGAATATCCCGAGGCGTTACACTGGTGGATCAAGTAGCACAAGATCTGAGAACGACTACTAAACTGTCATTGAAAAAAGATACATTGGCTTAACAAAATACTCTCGTATGTTACATAAGCTTATGGCTTCATATGTTTCAACAATAAAATAAAAGATTTCAGTTTATAACATATAGTCCCCAAATGTGTAATATGACCCCAAATCTAATGTGTGACTCTTCAATATTGACTCCCAATGATCAAGCGCGACCTCGTGCCTTATTGACCTGAAAAACATGCTTAAAACGTCAACATAATGTTGGTGAATTCATAGGTTTATGTAAATCAATTGTAGGACCGCAAGATTTCCAAGTGTATGATTAAGCAACAAATGCAAACATCATAAAAGTAATTACGTTTCCTAAGCTCATGACACTAAAGCTCGACATATATGTATGCAAATACATATTTGCAACATGTGTTCGTATTGAATGATGTGCTAACCCCGCATACATCCCAAAAATCGACATGAAAGTGCGTTTCGTTTTTCAGTGATAGCTAGTCACACCAAAACGTTGATTGTCAATCTAATAGATCTATCCATAACATTCGCGCCCACATAATGTAATTCCCAATCACCTCTATGTAATTAACAGTATCATGATTCAATGACAAAATGGGTTAATGGTAAACTTAGGCAACACACGTAGATCATAGTATAAAAATGTACACTAGCGACCAATTTGTAAAACAAAACATGTTCCTCACCCAAGGAATTGTAATCATATAAATAATTGTAAAACGTGGGGCTAGAACTCACCTAGCTGGTATTCTCTGAAGATAATAAATATCCAAGTAAGCGTGGGTCACACCGTCAAGTACCTAAGTAAGTACGGTCAAGTCTTAGTTTACACATTTAAGCTAACGACTCATTGTATAAACTAAATTCAATTTTAAGTTTATATATACCGTGATCACTTGTGTGGTGATGCACAAGATCATTGTATTTATAATTTTCGATGGTTTTCGAGAAACGTAAAATCATTGTTATTAAATATACTTATTTATTCCGTCGTTAATCAAACCCGATTTATTATTCGAATATCTTGAGGTCAATACTCCAGACCGACTCGTTAAGTGTTTTATTATTTCACTTTGAGATTATCTAACACATCACCTTTTAAGTTCTAGTTTTTATACTTTTAGTTCCCTAGTTTATAAATGAAAACATTATATATTAAAACCCTATAGTTTTTTGATAGTTTACATAATTATTCCTTAATTTACAAAGGTCGGAGTTTAGGTCCTTATAATTACACTTAAATCCCTAAGTTTCAGAATGTTTCAAAAACAGTCCATGGAGTTATTAAAATTTGAAAATGACAAAGTTAATCCCTTAAGTTTCGAATTAGACACTTCTAGTCCCTCAAGTTGCGAAAATAGCATATTAGCTCCAATTAAAATTCAACAAGTGTCATTTCTCTTTGTTAAGCTCACTTAAATTTATACAAGCTTGTTTCGGCTTTTAAATAAGCTCATCAAGCTTATTTTTGGCTTAACGGGCCTTATTGGGCCCGTTAAGGTCCGTTTAGCATTTTAACGATCCGTTATAGTTTTAGTAGGTTCAAAAGTCTTTAATAAGCTCATGTGGGTCTGTTAAGCTTAAAATAAGCTCGGGGAGCTTATTATGGCTTATTTCGAGCTTATTGGGCCTGTAAGCCCAATAGCCTATGTGCATGTAACTTATACACAAGTTCATAGGTTTTCTAGGTAAGTTAATAAGCTCGAATAAGCTTATTACTAAGCCGTGGCTTTTCCATACTTGGGCTTGTTATGGACTTGCGAGTCCATTTAGGGTCCAATAACTTGCATAGAGTTAATATGAGTCTTATAAGCATATAAGTCCCTTAATAAGCTTGTGGAGCTTCTTAATAAGCTATGGTCTTATTGTCTAGTTTGTTGGGCCCGTTAGTGGTTCGTTAGGCCCGTTAGAGTTGTGTTAGGGTTTTGTAACTTATCTCGACCCATCCCGAACAACCCTAGTGCATATATTTATGGTGTACACCCCTTTATCAAGCCAAACAAGTCATTAAGTATTATGATATGTGATGTGTATGTAGTTTTCGTTCCCAACATGTGTTGCCAAGCCTCACGGCCAAATCTTTACGTGTGCATGTAAAGGTTAAACATTCGAGCTTATTCATAAGGTCCTATTATGTGGCTTATGGCTTTGGTTCACCACACAAGTCAATATACGTTATGTATATTAAGACATGTACGTGGGTTGTGCTACGCTAGGCATGACCCACGTTTAATTTTGACATCGTAAGCTAAACGTGCCTTATGGCACATGACAACATGAAACATAGACATGTATACAAGCTAGGATACTTACAAAAAGTCCTAGCCTCTTGAATGTGGGTGTCGTGTAGTCATGTGGAATCCTGAATAGTACCCCAAATCCTAGCTTGAACCCGTATCCTACTTGCTTCCAAACCCGTAAACATATAACCCCCTTAGCTCCTTGCTTTATTAGAAGCTAACCTAAGTTGCTTGTTTAAGAGTGGTGTCGAGTTTATGAGGGTGTTTGTTCTCGGCTGTGATGATATCCGAAACAAAAGGGAAAACAATATGGTTTTGCTTGAGAGTGTTTGTGAGTTTGAGAGTTGTAAGAAAATGTTTGAGTGTCAATATGAGATGGTATATATAGGCTCATGAGCTAGTTGTTCTCTCTAGTCCTAAACCAAACCGAACCGTTCCCTAACAAGGTGGTTTTATAGTTTCTAGTTAAGCACTTATGGTTTTGCTAATACCCTCCTAGTACACTCCTTAATTGCAAGATAGTTGTACAAGATTTCTTAAGATTTGAAAATCTTAAGTGTTGTGTGTGGGTGATTTCCTAGCCGTGGCAAAACAAGGGCAAAGGGAAGGTCATTTGGTTATTATCCATTGTGTATTAGGGTGTCTAGGGAACATTTTGTACATGCCTTAATTAATCCCTAGATGTACATGTACTTAGCATGAGATTTAGTAAGATTTGTTAATGGATTTGGTGTCAAAAATTCGGCCATAGTAGGGATTTCACAAGAATTGATTTAATTTTTATGTTTAAGGTTTCAAAGTGGGTATTGGTTTGAGTCTAGGTGAGTCTAGTTATTTCCGGGGTGTGTCCAAATGTATTTTATTGTGAAACATAAACCTTTTACGTGACCAATAAAAATAAACACGCAAAGTTTATAATTATCTTTTTATTAATTATATATTACTTAGTTGATGTAAACCTTAATTTATTTGATGACTGTTTACATTAAATGATTATTTCTAGTCTACGCGATTTAGCTTAAAAGTAAATATTAAAAGTAAACGCGTATCGGACTAAAATAAATAGTAACGAATAATAGGAGTCGTAAAATGACCTGAAATTGAGAAATGTTACAGTCTCCACCCGTTAAAAGTGCTTTGTCCTCAAAGCTTAAGACCTTGTAGTGGATGAGGAAGCCCGGTTTGTGAAGAGTTGTGGGTATTTTTGTTTGAATGAATCTTCACGTTCCCAGGTGAACTTAGGACCTCTCCTAGAGTTCCAGCGAACCTTAACCAATGGTATCCGGCTTCGCTTCAATCGTTTGATCTCCCGTTCCATGATTTCAACGGGCTCTTCCACAAACTGAAGCTTATCGTCAACGTGAATTCATTCTAATCGCATGACTTAAGGTTCGTCAGCGTAACATTTCTTCAGATTAGACACATGGAAAGTATGGTGAACACTGCTCAACTCTTGAGGAAGTTCCAGCCTATAGGAAACTTTCCAAACTTTTGCTAACACCTTGAAAGGTCTGACATATCTCGGATTCAGCTTGCCCCGCTTACCGAATCGCACAACCCCTTTCCAAGGCGAGACCTTAAGCATAACTCTGTCCCCAACCTCGAACTCCATCGGCTTGCGTTTCCGATCGGCGTAGCTCTTTTGTCGATCCTGAGCAGCTTGCATCCTCTGCTTGATCAGGGCGATCTTTTCCGTTGTTTCTTGGGTCAATTCCGGACCGGTCAGTTGGGCTTCCCGAACTTCGGCCCAACACACTGGTGATCAACATTTTCGACGATATAGTGCCTCATAAGGTGCGACCTTTATGCTAGCGTGATAACTGTTGTTGTATGAAAACTCGGCCAATGGCAAATGTTTAACCCATCCTTTGCCAAAATCGATCACGCAAGCACGTAGCATATCCTCGAGAGTTTGAATAGTTCTCTCACTCTGGCCGTCAGTTTCTGGATGATATGCAGTGCTCATGCTTATATCTGTACCTAAAGCTTTCTGAAATGATTTCCAGAAATTGGATGTGAATCTCCCATCACGATCACAGATAATTAAGGCAGGGATCCCGTGTCTTGCTACTACCCTGTTCAGGTACAACCTTGCCAACTTGTCCAATGGATCATTCTCCCTTATTAGTAAGAAGTGAGCAGATTTTGTAAGTCGATCCACAATCACACAGATGGTGTCGAAACCTTGTGACGACCTAGGAAGCTTAGTGATAAAATCCATCGTGATATTATCCCACTTCCAATCGGGTACTGCTGGTTGTACTAACAATCCTGATGGCCGTTGGTGTTCGGCCTTGACCTTGGCACATGTTAAGCACTTGCTAACATACGTGGCGATGTCAGCCTTCATGTTTGGCCACCAATATAGTTTCTTCACATCTTGGTACATCTTTTCGGAACTGGGATGGATAGAGTATTTTGACTTGTGAGATTCGTGCATAATCACGGATCTTAAATCTCCATAGCAAGGTAACCAACTCCTACCGTGTAAACATAGTGTTCCATAGGCATGTGGTTCCAATATTTCCTTGGATATATCCTTTCTGAGCATCTCGCCTACGTCTTCATTTACAAGATTTTTTGTTTTCAAGGTTTCAATCTGAGCTTCTAAAATTCGTTTGGGAAGATTTAAGCCAATAGTCATAACCAAGGCTCGAACTCGCAATGGCTTAGTCCATTCCTTACGGCTCAATGCATCAGCCACTACGTTTGCCTTCCCCGGGTGATAACGAATGTCACAATCGTAGTCGCTTAGCAATTCAAGCCAACGGCAATGCCTCATGTTAAGCTCCTTTTGATCGAGAATATGTTGTAGACTTTTATGATCGGTGAATACGGTGCATCTGGTTCCATATAGATAGTGTCTCCATATCTTTAGGGCAAACACTACCAATCCAAGTTCTAAATCATAAGTGGTGTAGTTCTTCTCGTAAACTTTTAGTTGTCGGGAAACATAAGCAATCACCTTCTCTCTCTGCATCAATACAACACCTAAACCCTTATGTGACGCATCACAGTAGACCACAAAGTCTTCGCTCCCCTCAGGTAAATCCAGAATTGGTGCACTACACAAATTCTGCTTTATTAACTGAAAAGTGTTCTCTTCCTTTTCACCCCAGTCGAACTTGATTCCTTTCTGAGTAAGTTTCGTCATTGACTTAGCAATCTTCGAAAATCCTTCGATGAACCTTCGATAGTAACCAGCAAAACCTAAAAATTAGCGGATCTCCGTTGGTGTCATAGGAGATGCCCAATCTTTGATAGATTCTATCTTGGCTGGATCTACATGTATGCCTCGGCTATCAATGACATGACCGAGGAATTGTACCTTCGGAATCCAAAACTCGCATTTTGAAAACTTAGCATACAACTGCTCCTTCTTAAGCAATTCCAAAATGGCCTTAAGATATTCTTCGTGCCCTTTCTCGTCTTTCGAATAAATCAGTATGTCATCAATGAAGACAACTATGAACTTATCCAAGTAAGGCTTGCACACTTGGTTCATAAGGTCCATGAATACCGCAGGTGCGTTTGTCAGTCTGAATGGCATAACCTGGAACTCGTAATGACCATACTAAGTTCTGAATGCTGTCTTCAGAATATCTTGCTCTCGCACCCTAAGCTGGTGATAACCCGATCTCAAATCAATCTTCGAATAGATGCTGGATCCTTGAAGTTGATCAAACAAATCATCAATCCTTAGGATTGGATAACGATTCTTTACTGTTAGCTTATTCAGCTCTCGGTAGTCAATGCACATTCTGAATGACCCATCCTTCTTTTTGACGAATAAGACCGGAGCTCCCCAAGGTGAGGAACTAGGCCTTATGAATCCTTTGTCAGAAAGCTCTTATAATTGTTCTGATAATTCTTTCATTTTGGATGGAGCCAATCGATACGGTGCTCGAGCTACGGGTGCGGCTCCTAGAATTAAGTCGATTTGGAATTCCACTGGTCGATTGGTACGACCTTTATTTGTTTTCCTTCCCACCCGTCCTCCTCTTTCTTGGCGGATATCTGCGCCAAAAAGACCTGGCATCCTTTTGCCATGCACTCTTGAGCTTTTGAACATGAGATAACTATCAACCGACATTCTCTCCCGTTGCTACTCTTGTTGCTACAAAAGTCAAAGTTTCATTCCCATAGGGAACTTGAACAAGTTTCTCATCGCACACGATCACGGCGTGACATCTTCTTAACCAATCCATACCGACAATGACATCGAAACTACCCAGTTCTATGGAATTAGATCTATGTTGAACGGATGGTCTAAGAAATTTAAAGTGCAACCTCGTATAATAGTGTCTATCCCGACTAATTTCCCATCAGCTAATTCGACATCATAACAATTTTCTAATGATGTTGGGGTGATGTTAATCAGGGAACTAAATGCAGTGGATATAAAGCTTCTATCGGCACCAGTGTCGAATAAGATTGATGCATAGTGGTTATTTAAGAGGAACATACCCGTGACGACATTGGAGTCCGGGTTTCCCAATGCATTTCCTCTCTTTTCTGCATTCCCAACTGCATAAACCCAGCCTTATGCATTCCCATTTCCTCTATCCTTATTCTTCAACTTAGGAAAATCTCTTTTGAAATGCCCTGGTGATCCACACTCAAAACAACCATTTCCCTTGGGAGCTACCCCATTGCCCTTCTGAGTATTAGCAACATTTGTATTACCAGTACTCCTGCAATCGCGAGCAAAATGCCCTACTTTGTTGCACTTTTGGCATTTCTGGGTGCACGAGCCATTGTGGTGAAGATGGCACTTGGTGCACTTGGGCAAAGATCCCCTATAAGGCTTCCTTTTGCCTGTCTCCATATTGTAGACCTTGGCGACATTCTGCCTCTTGAAGGGTTGTTGCTGGTGGCTATGCTTGTTTATGGATGAATCATCAGCCTTCCTTTTGTTGTCAAATTACCTTTCTGCATAGGTGTGGAGTTTCTGATCCATCAAGTCGTTGGCCAACTCAATAGTCTCATCCAACGTCTTGGGTCTGGAAGATTTGACGTTCCCATAAATGTTGTCAGGAAGTCCACTGATGTACTTGTCAACCTTCTCGGTTTCGTTGGCAATAAACTTGATACATATCAGGGTTAGCTTTTGGAAACATTCAGTGTATGCTGGAACATCGTTCCCCTTGACCTTTAGGTTCCACAGCTTGATTTCTAATTTCTTGATTTCACCCTGCGGACAATACTTGTTCGTCATCTTTTTCTTGAGTACTTCCCAAGTCATTGCATACGCCTCAGGACCTAAGGTTCTTATCTGACCATTCCACCAAGTCAAAGCAGCACCTAACAGAGTGCATGTGGCAAACTTTACTTGATTCTCAATAGCACAACCACTGATGGTGATTTACTATATAAACATTATATATACATATAAAGAGTTTAAGGTTTTAATATAACCTTGTGATGATGTATGGTGATGAACAACAAGATCTAAACCCTAGTTTAGATATTAAACCCAAGCTTTCAAGACTTAGAAACCCTAATTCTGAAGAAAACCCTAATCCTAAACCTTTCTTGTTTAACTCTTGTAAACAATAAACCAAGCCTTTAAACCTTCTTGTAATACCTTAGATATGATGTTAGATCACTTGTATACTTGTAAAAATAAAAAACTATGAATGTATATATGTTTGGTGTTTGAGCCGTGGCTAGGAGCACAAAAACAAGAGGATTTGTGTGTTATTTTGCTAGTGAAATGAGTTGTGTAAAGTTTACTTGCATAGTGTGCCTTTTATAGCAAGATTTAACTAGCTAATGGTTATTTTAACTTAACCA